>JBCNJP010008468.1:0-40066 GCA_039602395.1 Deinandra increscens subsp. villosa
GTGGGTTTAATCAGTATTCGTCAGTTCCAAGTAATAGCCAAAGGGGTTAGATCACAGGGCGAGAAGTACTCTTTTTTTTTTTTTTTTAGGACTCACCGTTAGCTTATAATGTTACTAAATAGATGGGTTATTAAAGTTACTTTGTATGTAACCGAATAAAACCAAGCAAACGAATGAACTTTTCATTCGAATGTACATATAAGCCCAAATAGCTCAACATATTCACTCATAGACCTTGCAAAGACCATAATATTAAATCGGTGTGTTGAAAACAATGCTACGTGGTTGGTAAATGGTTTATGTGGGTTTAGAGAGCCTCCTACGGTCGTTTATAGCCTTTAGATTGGTTTTAATCAGTATTCGTCAGTTCCAAGTAATAGCCAAAGGGGTTAGATCACAGGGCGAGAAGTACTCTTTTTTTTTTTAGTAGACTCACCGTTAGCTTATAATGTTACTAAATAGATGGGTTATTAAAGTTACTTTGTATGTAACCGAATAAAACCAAGCAAACGAATGAACTTTTCATTCGAATGTACATATAAGCCCAAATAGCTCAACATATTCACTCATAGACCTTGCAAAGACCATAATATTAAATCGGTGTGTTGAAAACAATGCTACGTGGTTGGTAAATGGTTTATGTGGGTTTAGAGAGCCTCCTACGGTCGTTTATAGCCTTTAGATTGGTTTTAATCAGTATTCGTCAGTTCCAAGTAATAGCCAAAGGGGTTAGATCACAGGGCGAGAAGTACTCTTTTTTTTTTTTTTAAGGACTCACCGTTAGCTTAAAATGTTACTAAATAGATGGGTTATTAAAGTTACTTTGTATGTAACCGAATAAAACCAAGCAAACGAATGAACTTTTCATTCGAATGTACATATAAGCCCAAATAGCTCAACATATTCACTCATAGACCTTGCAAAGACCATAATATTAAATCGGTGTGTTAAAAACAATGCTACGTGTTGGTAAATGGTTTATGTGGGTTTAGAGAGCTCCTACGGTCGTTTATAGCCTTTAGATTGGTTTTAATCAGTATTCGTCAGTTCCAAGTAATAGCCAAAGGGGTTAGATCACAGGGCGAGAAGTACTCTTTTTTTTTTTTTTTAGGAATCACCGTTAGCTTAGAATGTTACTAAATAGATGGGTTATTAAAGTTACTTTGTATGTAACCGAATAAAACCAAGGAAACGAATGAACTTTTCATTCGAATGTACATATAAGCCCAAATAGCTCAACATATTCACTCATAGACCTTGCAAAGACCATAATATTAAATCGGTGTGTTGAAAACAATGCTACGTGGTTGGTGAATGGTTTATGTGGGTTTAGAGAGCCTCCTACGGTCGTTTATAGCCTTTAGATTGGTTTTAATCAGTATTCGTCAGTTCCAAGTAATAGCCAAAGGGGTTAGATCACAGGGCGAGAAGTACTCTTTTTTTTTTTTAAGTAATCACCGTTAGCTTAAAATGTTACTAAATAGATGGGTTATTAAAGTTACTTTGTATGTAACCGAATAAAACCAAGCAAACGAATGAACTTTTCATTCGAATGTACATATAAGCCCAAATAGCTCAACATATTCACTCATAGACCTTGCAAAGACCATAATATTAAATCGGTGTGTTGAAAACAATGCTACGTGGTTGGTAAATGGTTTATGTGGGTTTAGAGAGCCTCCTACGGTCGTTTATAGCCTTTAGATTGGTTTTAATCAGTATTCGTCAGTTCCAAGTAATAGCCAAAGGGGTTAGATCACAGGGCGAGAAGTACTCTTTTTTTTTTTAAGTAATCACCGTTAGCTTAAAATGTTACTAAATAGATGGGTTATTAAAGTTACTTTGTATGTAACCGAATAAAACCAAGCAAACGAATGAACTTTTCATTCAAATGTACATATAAGCCCAAATAGCTCAACATATTCACTCATAGACCTTGCAAAGACCATAATATTAAATCGGTGTGTTGAAAACAAGGCTACGTGGTTGGTGAATGGTTTATGTGGGTTTAGAGAGCCTCCTACGGTCGTTTATAGCCTTTAGATTGGTTTTAATCAGTATTCGTCAGTTCCAAGTAATAGCCAAAGGGGTTAGATAACAGGGCGAGAAGTACTCTTTTTTTTTTATTTAGGAATCACCGTTAGCTTAAAATGTTACTAAATAGATGGGTTATTAAAGTTACTTTGTATGTAACCGTATAAAACCAAGCAAACGAATGAACTTTTCATTCGAATGTACATATAAGCCCAAATAGCTCAACATATTCACTCATAGACCTTGCAAAGACCATAATATTAAATCGGTGTGTTGAAAACAATGCTACGTGGTTAGTAAATGGTTTATGTGGGTTTAGAGAGCTCCTACGGTCGTTTATAGCCTTTAGATTGGTTTTAATCAGTATTCGTCAGTTCCAAGTAATAGCTAAAGGGGTTAGATCACAAGGCGAGAAGTACTCTTTTTTTTTTTTAGGAATCACCGTTAGCTTAGAATGTTACTAAATAGATGGGTTATTGAAGTTACTTTGTATGTAACCGAATAAAACCAAGGAAACGAATGAACTTTTCATTCGAATGTACATATAAGCCCAAATATCTCAACATATTCACTCATAGACCTTGCAAAGACCATAATATTATATCGGAGTGTTGAAAACAATGCTAGGTGGTTGGTGAATGGTTTATGTGGGTTTAGAGAGCCTCCTACGGTCGTTTATAGCCTTTAGATTGGTTTTAATCAGCATTCGTCAGTTCCAAGTAATAGCCAAAGGGGTTAGATCACAGGGCGAGAAGTACTCTTTTTTTTTTTAAGGAATCACCGTGAGCTTAAAATGTTACTAAATAGATGGGTTATTAAAGTTACTTTGTATGTAACCGAATAAAACCAAGCAAACGAATGAACTTTTCATTTGAATGTACATATAAGCCCAAATAGCTCAACATATTCACTCATAAACCTTGCAAAGACCATAATATTAAATCGGTGTGTTGAAAACAATGCTAGGTGGTTGGTAAATGGTTTATGTGGGTTTAGAGAGCCTCCTACGGTCGTTCATAGCCTTTAGATTGGTTTTAATCAGTATTCGTCAGTTCCAAGTAATAGCCAAAGGGGTTAGATCACAAGGCGAGAAGTACTTTTTTTTCTTAGGAATCAACGTTAGCTTAGAGTGTTACTAAATAGATGGGTTATTAAAGTTACTTTGTATGTAACCGAATAAAACCAAGCAAACGAATGAACTTTTCATTCGAAGGTACATATAAGCCCAAATAGCTCAACATATTTATGTCATAGACCTTGCAAAGACCATAATATTAAATCGGTGTGTTGAAAACAATGCTACGTGGTTGGTAAATGGTTTATGTGGGTTTAGAGAGCCTCCTACGGTCGTTTATAGCCTTTAGATTGGTTTTAATCAGTATTCGTCAGTTTAGAGGTTAATCACAGGGCGAGAAGTACCCTTTTTTTTTTTTTTTAGGAATCACCGTTAGCTTAGAGTGTTACTAAATAGATGAGTTATTAAAGTTACTTTGTATGTAACCGAATAAAACCAAGCAAACGAATGAACTTTTCATTCGAATGTACATATAAGCCCAAATAGCTCAACATATTAACTCATAGAGCTTACAAAGACCATAATATTAAATCGGTGTGTTGAAAACAATGCTACGTGGTTGGTGAATGGTTTATGTGGGTTTAGAGAGCTTCCTACGGTCGTTTATAGCCTTTAGATTGGTTTTAATCAGTATTCGTCAGTTCCAAGTAATAGCCAAAGGGGTTAGATCACAGGGCGGTTACGCGCGGTTACGCACCACAGGGAGCGTGACAAACCAGGATCGCAGTCCATTAGTTACACCAAACGACCAATAATTAATAAAAATGTTTCATATTTCATTAAAATATAAATTCAGAGTGTTACAATTGCGGAAGCGTAAATACAATTAAATTGTTTTATGTAAAAACATCGTCACCCAAGGTGACATGGCTTATTCAAAATCACTAAAAGGATTTCAAAGTCTCATGCATGCGTACTCGTGATACCCGAACATCCGCAACCTGAGAAATAACATGCTAAAAAGTGTCAACACAAAGGTTGGTGAGTTTACAGGTTTATCAATTCATAACCAGTTCCAGTTTAATGTAAATCGACTGTTCAACAACAGTCTCGGTTCAGTGTAAAACAAATTTCATCGACAGTTCAAGTTCAGTTCAAGGTTGACTGTTCAACAACAGTTCAAGTTCAGTTTAAAATTCCAGATAATATATCAATAGCTAGCTAGGCTATTTTCAAGAAATCAGTGCACGTTTGACTAGATAAACTAGCTATCCAGTTACTGAAGCTCGACAGTTCAATTGTGCCTCGTTAAGACTAAGAAGTATATAACACCCGTTCGATATCCAATCGAGTCAGCGCGAATGACCCGGGTGGGGCTTGTCAGGCCCAGTAGATCTACCAAATAAGTTCCCGTTGATGTCACATTGACAGTAACTCTAAAAGTGAGGACCTTATCATATGTGTGCCACTATCATTAAGGTGATATAGTTATCTAACAGTTTAGGGTTTAGGGTTTAGGGTTTAGGGTTTAGGGTTTAGGGTTTAGGGGTTAGGGGTTAGGGGTTAGGGGTTTAGGGTTTAGGGTATAGGGTTTAGGGTTTAGGGTTTAGGGTTTAGGGTTTAGGGTTTAGGGTTTAGGGTTTAGGGTTTAGGGTTTAGGGTTTAGGGTTTAGGGTTTAGGGTTTTTTTTTTTTTTTTTTTTGGGTAAAGGGCAGAGCCCGGAAAATAATATTAATAAAAAGAATCGGAGTTACAAACAAAGCTCATCCACCCCCACCCCCCCCCCCCCCCGGACATTTTCCTAGAGGCGGGGGAGAGGACAGCAAGAACAGAAACAACAAAAACAAGGGCCTACATTAAAACTTATACAACGATAAATAGAAATATAGACCACCAACGGTGAAACCAAAATTCCAAATAATCCTAACTCCAACCTACTTTCTATACTTCAAAGGAGACCATGAGGCAAGCTATTGAGAAACAGCAGAAACCCACAGGGCGATGGTCCATCCCAGATGGTCTAATCCTCCACCGCAGAGAAGCGGCCATAACCAATCCACATCTGCACAGAAACCAAGAAGCCTAGATAGTCCATTATAGATAACACCACTTGAAAAATGATAGCACCAACGGTTCCATTCCCAAAACCTACATCATAAAGGAAAGCTATCTAGCACAGCCACCGAAGTCGCCAAACCGGATCCACATCTAAATAAGTAGGAGTTTGGTAGTGAAACACCCCGAGAGAACACAAAAAACCCACCAAAAAACCATGCCATGAAAGGTTTAGAAAATGAATCATTTGTGACCCTCAAACACAAACAGCCGGCAAACAGGCCCACTCACCTAGGCCCAATCCAAGGATAAAGACCAAGCCCATAGGCAGCCCAATCAAAACCATCAGCCCGCACAGCAAGAATGCCCAGCCCAGACCACCAATCCACCCAGCCCAAGAACCCGAACCCTAGCAGCCCCCCTCAGCCGTCGCCGGAGAACTTGGCCGGCGATTTGAGCTCCGGTAAAGCATTCCGACCACCTTCACAAATCCAAACGAAGGGTCCAGCCCAACCCACTAATCCCTCCATCCTTTGCCTCCGACCGGTCCGAACAGCCCCCACTATCCACCACCGTCGGACCACAAATTCCGGTGATTTGAGCACCGGTAAAACCCAACGATCAGGCAGAAAAGGGCGAGAAGAAGAGAAGACCCAAAGGGAGATACAAACCTGTAGCGAACCGAGGCACACCCAGTGACCCCAACCACCGGTGAACTTTTAAACGTCAAAACCAAAGACGAAGCGCAGTCTAGAAGGCGTTAAATCTCAACACCGAGAAAACTCCAGACTGAAATCGCAACCCAGAACCATGAAGAAGAGACCAACCGAAAAACCCATCCGGCGAAACAAGAGCCTACGACCCCAGATTCCGAATAGAATAATCGATGGCCCCAACTCGGGGACATGCAACAGGCCACCAGACCAGATCCGAAGCAACCGGCAACACATCCCGGTCAACCAAGGCAGGAGTAGCCGAACCAACATCGATCCGAGAACATTTTTGGGACCCAAAAATATGCTAGTAACAAAACCTAACGTGTTGCCCCACCGGTATTCAAAACGGGGCCTATACCACAACTTAAACATTTTAGCCCAACTAACTAACATATTTTTACAAACGATACATCTGATCTTAACGAAGACATATTCCAAAATCATGTGCACATGATGCCACCGGTTCTTCTCCTTGTTAATCTTGTGAAGACAGTTATGGAGGAGAACCCACCACATCACCAAAAAGCCAATAAAATACTTTGTAAGAGCAATAACCCAAATGGAATACATTCCAATGAACCGAGCAGGCCCAAACGTGATTGGAATTTTGGAGAACAGTCTCCCACTGAAATCGAGTAAATGGGCCGGCCCACAAATCCTCCACATAGGCATGAGGAAGTCCTCCAACGCATTGTAAGCCCAAGAAAAGAATTTGGGCTTTCCAAGTCTGTTCCTCCCATCATGTTTCCGTCCATCAGCATTGGGCTTAGCCCAGTTACTAAAACAATTGCGCGTGCAGGTCCAAATTTTTTTGTTTCTCCTTCTCCACTTGGTACGAGCCGTTTGCCAGTGGTCTCCCTCCATGTTGTTGAGACCACGTAATTTATCACCACCGTTCTTCTCGCCTTTCATTTGGTTCCAAAAGCTGTTATTACCAGACCAATGATCCATCTGTTTCATCCATTGACACCGACCCAAGCTCCAATTCCAGCTAGGATCGATTTGAGACCTGTTACTAGTCAAAACACAAGTCCAATACACAAAACGGAGAATAGTGGAGCGAAAATTACAGCCCCCTACCCTCAACAGGTTATGGAAATGATGACCCACCCCACCCATCCCAATATTCCCGAATCTCGCATAATAGATATTCATCCCACCCAAGACCATGACCCCATCCCAAAAATTAAAAAGGATACTATAGTCACAGTGGTGACTATAAAGAATAAGGATTTTCATTTGGTTTTCACACTCTCTAGAATTTCTCATCCCACACTGAATCTCCCCAAGAATGCCGAGGCTAAGGGTAATCAGGAGAAGATAGTGGTAAAGGCAAATTGTGTACAGGGGCTTATACATGGTTAAGTTTATTTTTGTTGGCAACCGAAGCCCAGAAGCTGTCGTTGAGATCCCATTTAGCAGCCACATCCATATAGGCTTTCGAGCCTTTGACTTTAAGTCCCATAAGTCTCATCCTCACATTTTCCCTCACCACATGGCAAATATCTTTGAAAGGTCTGATTTTTTGTTGGTGAATTCTCCAGTTTCTTTCCTGCCATATGAAGTAAATCAAAGCCCCAAACACAAGTCTATTAGTCACACTCCAAATAGTATTTTTACAAGGGCTATTCTGAATATGATTTATGAGCAGATCCCATTGCCATGGGGGTGAACCCAGTTTGGTAAAAGGGAGGAAGTGTAGCCAGATTTTTTGAGTGAAAGGACATTCAAAGAACAAGTGGGGAACACTGTCGGGGACCTGTTTGCAAAAGATACACTTGTAATCAGGGGAGGGGTTCCATTTGTTAACAACATCCTGGGTAGGGAGTTTAGCCTTTATGGCAAGCCAAACTATAAAAGCATGCCTGGGAATATTTTGGCTAAACCACACAAATTTAGCCCATCCAACTTCACTGCTTAGCTCCCGGGTATCCATCCAGTTGGAGGCAACAGAAAAATCACACAGGCTATTATCATTCCTTCTCCATAGAACCTTGTCCATTTGGTGGGTGTGTAAAATAGGGGGTGGCTAGAGTTAAGACAGGGGTACCTGATGATCCAATCCTCCGGCCATTTCCAGCAATTGTTGCTGATGAGATCACTAACTTTAGCATCCATTCTAAAGCCTCCTTCGATGATGGTTCTCCGGCTAAGGATGTTACTAAGGGGGCCCGAGCTGTGCCAGTTATCAAACCAGGCAGAGGTGTTCATACCTCCACCTAACACACTGATGAATCTGCTTCTAAGCAGGGGTCTTTGATCCCGGATTTTCCCGCAGCTCCAACAGGCATCTTGATTGTTATTTCCCTCCCAAAAGTTAGAGTTGGGCAGTCTGTACTTGTATATCCATTTCACCCATAAAGAGTCTTTCTTGGTGATGATGGCCCAGGTGAGCTTGGATATGAGAGCAGCATTCCATGTTTTCAATCTTTTTAAACCAAGCCCTCCATGGCTCAAGGGTAAGCAGACATCACTCCACTTGACTTTGGCTTTACCTTTTATAAGATGGCCTTGACACCAAAGAAACCCCCTTATAAGTTTTTCCATGTCATTAAGAACAGTAGTGGGAAGCATAAACACCGAAGACCAGTACACTTGGAGAGAGTTCAGCACAGAGTTGATAAGTTGGAGCCTGCCAGCAAAGGAAAGCGACTTGCATTTCCAGTCGTTGAGCCTCCTTTTGAATTTATCAATAAGGGGATCACAGTCTTTGCAATAAAGTCTTTTAGAAATAAGGGGCACTCCAAGGTATTTGACAGGCAAGCTTCCCACCCTAAATTGGATAGAGTTAAGTATGTTATTACAAGTGAGGGTGGGGACATTGCCAAAGAAGACTGTGCTTTTAGGTATAAGGCACTTAACAGACTGCAGATCCCCATGGCAGAACAGGAAGAGGTCATCGGCAAAACAAAGGTGGGTAAGATTGAGATCATCACACCTCCAATGATATCTAAAATCTTCATCAATGCTAACTTTCCTTTTTATCATTAAGGTGAGGACTTCCATGACAAGGGTAAAGAGGTAGGGAGATAGGGGATCACCCTGTCTGAGGCCTCTCTCACCCTTAAAGAAACCGACCTGGTCACCATTGACAGCAATAGAGAAGGTTGTGGTGGTGACACAAGCCATTATCCAAGCAATCATATTGGGATGGAAACCAAAGAAACCAAGGCAACTTTTTAAGAAATTCCAGTCCACCGTGTCATAAGCTTTTTGGATGTCAATCTTAAAAGCACATCTAGCCTCTCCCCTTTTTCTGTGGTAATTTCTCATTAGCTCTTGGGTGAGAAGGATATTATCACTGATTTGTCTGCCCGGGATGAAGGCACTTTGGTTTTCATCAACAATGAGGACAAGAGACTCCTTGATTCTGGTTGATATGATCTTGCTAATGATTTTATAGAGCACATTGCAACAAGAGATAGGCCTAAAGTCAGTAACTTTTCTGGGAGTATCAGTTTTTGGAACGAGGGCAATAACTGTAGAATTGAGTTCCTTCAAAAGTTGGCCATTGTTGAAGAAATCCTTAATAGCTTTGCATATTTCAGGGCCAGTAATGTTCCACGAGGCCTTAAAAAATTTGGCAGAATATCCATCAGGACCAGGGGCTCTATTATCATCAATGTCAGATAAGGCTAACTTGATTTCCTCATCGGTAACAGGTTGGATCATTCTTAAGGCATCCTCAGTGCTGATTTGTTTGGTGAAGAGGCTATCCGGGTCAATAATCGGATCCGTAGGGGAGGTGTTCCCAAGGACCGATTTAAAATGGTTAACAAATTGCAGCGGGACATCTGCCCCTTCAATCCAGTTGCCATTGGCATCCTCAATGCTTTGATTTCTGTTTCTATTCAGCCTCCCCTTAATGGCTTTGTGAAAGTATTTGGAATTGTGGTCACCTTCACTTAGCCAGTCAATTTTAGCTTTTTGCTTGAGAAAATTTTCCTCATCAGTAAGAGCCTCATTATAGGCAGCCAGGTAGGCAGCCTCTTCCATTCTTAACTCACTATTATGGGGATCATTGACAACAGCCGTCTGAATGTTCTCCAACTCTTTCCTAAGCTTTTTCGGTTTGTCAAACACATTTCCTTGGTTATACAACAGCTTTCTCAAAGGTCTTTTTAACCATTTCAGTTTGGTGACAATCGCATACATGGGGTATCCAGGGGGGTTTTCCTTCCACACTTTGGCAACAATGGGGATGAACTCAGGTTTAGTGGCAGTAAAATTAGCAAATCTGAAAGGATGGGGTTTGGGTTTGGGGATATCAGGGAAGTCCAACACAATGGGGCAGTGATCAGATTTGAGGAAGGGGAGCAAAGTAGCACAGGCAAGGGGGAAGGATGTCAGGAAATGGGTGTTGGCAAGGCATCTGTCAAGCTTTTTAAGAAGGCCATCATGTTTACCGGGGCTTTGGTTCCAAGTGAATTTGAAGCCATTCATGTTGATATCTTCCACTTCTATGTCATTGAAGCACTCCCTAGCTTCAATCATACTTTTAGTAACTAAGGAGCTCCCCATAGATCTTTCCTCCGGAGAGATCATAGCATTAAAATCACCAAGGAGGACCCACGGATGGTTCCCAACAGCTATGCTATGAAGTCTAAGAGAATCCCAGCATTCCCTTCGCTTAGCCATACAATGGTGGGCGTAAACAAAGGTGCAGTAGAACCCATTACGGCTATTGATGGGTTCAATAAAACAGTGAATGGCCTGGTGGTGCCGATTAATAATCATAAGGTTGACAACAGCCGGGTCCCATCCAAGGGCAATCCTAACTCTACCCGAGGCAGTGTTAGAGTTGGTGTCCCATTGAAGATTGCCAAAAACTCTGTTACACACATTATCAACCCGGTTTTGGGCAAGTTGGGTCTCAATAATACCACAGACACAAAAATTCCCATTCGTGATATGCCTAATGATCTCATTCTGGTTAGAAGTATTACTCATACCTCTTACATTCCAAGCAGTGATTTTTATCCCCATCTAAAACATATTTTGTTGGTGAGATCCTTGAACATCTGTTTCTTCATACAGGGCAGCCTTAAGTTTGTCATGAATGAATTTGCCCGTTCCTGCATCAACTTCAACCATGTCCTCAACTATGAAGTCTGGGTCAATTTTGAGGGCTTTAGCATGGTGAAAGAAAAAATCCCATTCTCCTGCTTCCCATGATTCTTGATCAACAGCTCTAACACTTTTATGTTTAATCAATCTGTCCAAAATGGCTTTTTTCTTTCCATCAGAAATACCAAAATCAACATCCATTTCTTCCTCAACATCCTCAAAAACCTCATTGTTTTCATCAATAAGTTTCAAGCTAGTTTTACCACAAGTAGCCACAGGGGGAGATGTTTTAGTAACAGGAAGGCCCATATCTTCAACCATAGCATCAGGGTCCAGGTTAGATAGGGCATCAAAGGGGTTATGGCTCAGGTGGGTAGTTTGTTTCGGGGCTGCAGATGTGCTGGCTTTAGAGGTGTGGTGAGTATGTTTGGTGGCTTGGGTATGTTGTTCATTCTTAGACATGGGGCTGAGCTTTTGGGGGTGTTGGGCCGGTTTTGTGGGAGGTTTTTGTTGGGGTTTCCTAAAACTGTTTTGTGGACCAGGTTTGGTTCCATGAGGGTTAGACTTTAGACTTTCAATAAAGTATTCATGGAGCTCTCTCATCTTCTGTTGAACAATAGGATCACTGCTTGTTTGGAGTTTCTGGTATGTGGTAGGGTGTTGGGTTTCTCTGTTGCTCTTCTGATTATCACTGGCTGTGGCTTTGCCTTTAGCCTCATTAGACATTCTTTGATTGTGGTTAGACTCCCTTTTATTTTTCTTGCCCACAGTTGTGAAGCCTTCATCATCAGTACTTTCCGTAGTGGTAGTATTACTCTTTGTTTTGGTTTCTGTTTCCTTTTCATTAGCTGCTATGATCTCTTCCTCCGTCTGAGGCCTATGTTTGCACAGCTTAGTAGAGTGGCCAAACACTTTGCAGAAAGTACATGCTGCAGGTTTCCATTGGTAGGAGACATTAAGCTTGGCAATTCTACCTGGTCGGTTATTAATTGAAGGGAATTCTATCTCTACATCAGCAGGGAGATCACACTCAGCCGAGACCTCTACGAGAACTCCGACATAGCCCAGTTTGCCATTTTGGTTTAGACATCTTTCTTGAGTAGTTTTATCCATGAGGAGAGGGTAGCCAATGACACTCATCACTTTGCTAATACCCTTTCCCGACCAGAGCTCAATAGGGACGTTATGGACAGTTACCCAAATAGGAATTGAGCTTGGTTCTGTTTTGTGGAGGCTGATCCCTGGTTCCCATTTGTTAAGCAGGATAGGTATATTGTTAACCATCCATGGGCCGTTTTCGAGAACTTCATTCATCCCTTTTTCACTTTTAAACTTAATATAATAGAGGCCTGCATCAGTCTTAGTAATTTGATCAATATCATACGAACGCCATAGGCGTTTGAGGTTAGTGTTAACAACATTGAAATCCATAGATGTGCCTAAAAAATAGCCATACAACATCAGGGCACATCTATGGGCAGTGCATTTAAGATCTTCAGTGACAAAAATAGCACGTTTGTTACCTTGGGGGGCAATAACAGGAGGCACATACTCAATTTTGACTTCATCAATAGCATTGGATCGCTTGAGCTTATCAGCAAATGAAGCTTTTCCAGGGCCGCTAGATAACCAGGCATTACGGGAGATGATCTGGGTTTCCTTCTGGATGTGTTGGGGGGAATGGATGTTTTCAACAACAGCACGAGGGTCATTTGTTGGGCGATGGTTGCTGGGTATGTCCGTGGAACTGGGAAGGGGGTGGATGCTACCGGAATTGGGTAATATCGGGTCATCGGGGTTGGTTGTTTGGTTGAGGGCCAGGGAATAGCTGATAATGTGGGGATCGACCATAGGGATTTCAGGGGAGACATTAGGGTTCCGATTATCTTTTGAAGGGGAATCATAAGAGAAAGCATTAATCGGAGAGTATGCTTCTCCAGGGTTTGAATTGGTAGAGCAATTTGAGATGTCGGGTGATGACAACATACCTGAGTCAACTTGGAGGCCCACCGGAGAATCGCTAAGGCCCCCATGTGTCGGCGTCGATGGTAGGATACCCTCCGCCACAGCATTTCCATTCAGGGTTTGTGGTTGTTCAACATCCATGGTAGCCACAAGCTTATCGTTCTTCAAATTGGGAGCTCCCTCATTGAGGTCACTTTGACTGATTGTACTCAAGGGTTTGCGAGGTTTATCATACGGTGTTTTCTGGGTGGCGCTAACATTCAAATGACCCGACGACCTAGAGGAGTTTCTTGTGACATACCCTTGCGGCGGTTTTGAAGAAGCACCGTGGTCAGGGGGGTGGTCGGAGGTATTACCTCCATTTTTTGAAGGTTTCATGGTTGACGGCGGTCAAAATAGGTAGCAGCAGATGGTAAATCCGGCGGGATAGGGTTCGGGCATACGAGAGAAAATGGAGAGGAGAGAGAAGTTAGGGTTTAGGGTTTAGGGTTTAGGGTTTAGGGTTTAGGGTTTAGGGTTTAGGGTTTAGGGTTTAGGGTTTAGGGTTTAGGGTTTAGGGTTTAGGGTTTAGGGTTTAGGGTTTAGGGTTTAGGGTTTAGGGTTTAGGGTTTAGGGTTTAGGGTTTAGGGTTTAGGGTTTAGGGTTTAGGGTTTAGGGTTTAGGGTTTAGGGTTTAGGGTTTAGGGTTTAGGGTTTAGGGTTTAGGGTTTAGGGTTTAGGGTTTAGGGTTTAGGGTTTAGGGTTTAGGGTTTAGGGTTTAGGGTTTTTTTTTTTTTGGAAAAGGGTAGTGCCCTTGGTAAACTTTTATTAAAATAAAATGTGATTACAAACAAGCAAGCTCCCCCCCCCCCCCCCTCCTGGGCATTTTACCATGGAGGGGGGAAACCGCGCAACAAACAAAAAGAATGCAAACCAATGGCACGCAGGCCAGAAACAAACATGAAAACTAATCTAATCCTAACCAATACATAGCTAGAACTAGATATGTCTTCAACCAAAGAGCTGCACGATAAATAGTCTTCAAAATCCAGTAACTCTAAGCTTTACAAATAGAAAAACAACCTGAGCCCAAAATCCGAGAACTCCAAGCCCAGGAACCCTCCATAAAGGCAAGAGCAACCCAACACCAACTATAAGCAATTGGATCAGGAATCATCCAAATAGGACTCCAGCTCATTAGAACAATTAAGCCCAAATAAGTGGGGATTGCCCACCATCAAACCCGAAGACGAACCGGTCCAACGGGCAAGTGTTGGAACCCGGGGCGAACCCGCACGAGCACCCAGACGATGTAACCTAGAAAGACAGTATGGAGAACCCGGGGCGAACCCGCACGAGCCCTCGAAACCATCTAACCAAACCACACCTCACAAGCCCAAAAAAAAAACCAAATCATCTTCAAACTAACCCAAGAAAGCTCAACGCGATCAATCCAGATAGTATAACCAAACAAAACTCCAGATGCAATAAATATAGCTTCGACGAAATAATGCCAATAAATTAATCCCAAGCAAGAGGATAACCAAGTGCAACCTTTAATCAAGAAGACTTGGAATTTGTCTCCATGAGACTTCAATCCGTACCCCACCTAAGAATACTTCGAACAGGTACCATTCCGAAGAAACAAATGAGCAGGAGACCAAAGCTTATACTCCAAACGGTGAGCTCGAAAGAGATTCCTTCGGCCCATATACAATGCAATTCAATATTAAGCCTAAAAAATTACCATGGACAAACCGTACTTAATATGCAAGAACCAGCTATTACCCACATGCATGGCAAACTTTTATGTGACCATCCACGTGGAACAACATGATATCTTCAAACCCTTTAGTGCCCACGTATCATACAATAAATCCACATGTAAACTCAATGCCACATGCACAGGGCACATCATCCAAAACCAATCAACATAAATTAGTTGATTCAAAGCAATGAAACCATTAAATTGCATGCATCCCAAAAGCCGGTGAATTAATTCGACAAGTCCGACGATGAAAATCCGGTACACCAGCTTCAACCATGCATCAACCCGTCCAACAAACTACCAACTCAGAAACCCGAGCCGGCATAAACCAGCGACCCATGCAACTCCGATTAAACCATGCATCCAAGAGGCAGCGAACGCATTAGAGTTCAACCGGAGTTTCATCCCAAAGATACCACCAAACCCGAAGCAACCGATGTTAAGCCATGATTAACTTGATTCGGGTTCACTCCTGTGGAGCTCCAGCAACGAGAACAAACGCCCATAAGGATCCGCAACCATCAACCCATCAAACAAACAACACCACCAACCGGTTCACCCAAGCGAACCCGGTTCCACCATTCAACCACCAACCGAGTCCCCACCACCCTGGCCGCCGGCGAATACCAACCCCCACCTAAAGAACGCCGACGCCAACCTCCCTCCATCCGACATCTCAATCAAAAAATGAAACGGAACAAACATCCGAATCAAACCAGAGAGAGATCCAAGTCGCCTTAATGAATAAGAAACTCTCAACTTGTATACCGGAGTGGATCGATATAGTTGATTAAACCTATACATCTCCACTGTCGGGCACCCCGGAAAAAAATAATGGAAATAGGTCCGACCACAAAACCCCAATCGATCTATACATTGTATCATAAAGAACTTACCCGATCAAGAGGACAAGGAAACCGAGCCAACCGAAACGAATCTGGAAACTCTCAACTTGCATACCGGCGTGGATCGAAAAGGTCGATTAAACCTAAACACTCCACCACAGGGCACGCCGGAAAAAAAAAGATAGAAGTAGGTCCGATCACCAATCCCAATTCGATCTATACAACGAATCATTGAGAAACACAAACCCGCAAAGTGGCACGACAATAGGATGGAGAACGATTCTGATCGGAGAAAGCTCAACCCGAAACCCGAATCGGATGAATATCAAGAGCACCAACCATCGAACACACAAAAAAGACACCCTCGTCACCATTATCCAGTGGCCATACGATGTACCCCCTAGATGACTTGACCAGCCGCCACCATCAAAACCAAACCCTAGAGCGTTCCTTAACTCAGAACCATCAAAAAAATCACCAAAAAAACATTAAAGCACAATTCCAATCTTTAGGATCAAACATCAACGATCAAAAAGAGAGATAGAATGGCAGATTCGGTTGATAGGAACGAAAAAGGAGATGGAAATTGAAGGAGACGGCCAAAAGGGTGGAGAGCATTTTTCTCTCACACCCTTAAGTGTGTGTAGATGAATTAGAGCAAATGAAAATCCATAGGGTTTAGGGTTTAGGGTTTAGGGTTTTTTTTTTTAAAAGGGGACGGTACCCCGGCAAACTTTATTAATAACAAATAAAAAATTACAATACGATCCCAAAGGTATCCAAGTGACTCACTCGGACACCCCCAAGATGGAAAGGAAATACATCAATCCTATCTCTAGAAAACAACCACATACGTCTAACATCAAGTCCTAAACAACCCAAAAAACAACACAACCGAAACAAACATAACTAAAATCTAACATTTGTCCTAACCAAGCCTAATCTAATCTTGTAAATTGGCCTTTGGTAGATCATCCCATCCTGCAAATCAAACAACACAATCCATAATAAACAAATGAAAAACATACCTGTCCCAAGGAAAAACCGGATCTGGCACCAGGATTGGCAGGCCCAATAAGCCCATCCAACCAAATAAGTCTTGATTAAAAAATTTCCAGCAGCCCAATCCTTCCAAAGCAAATCCTTGCAAGCCCATATCTTCATCCAGCAGGCCCACTTCTTCTTCACAGCAGCCCAATTCTTCAAGACTTTAAACCGCCAAGCCCAATCCTTCACTCCATAAGCCCAAATCTTCCAATAGCTTGAAATACAGGCCCAAATAATATACCAGCCAGCCAAAATAGAGCCATACCAATCAAAACCCAAATTAAGATCAAACCAAATCATCAATATTAACATCAGATGTAGCCCAGTTCATTTACTCCTCAAATCGATCCAACCGACTATTAAACCTCCAAACCTTGTTAGCCAAAAAAGCATTCCGAGATGGTCTTATTTTTAACCCGACCAGTCTTAGACGAACCACCTCAAAAATTAGCTTGCAAACCTCATCAACCGTTCTCTGTTTCATTTGGAACAAACGGAGATTACGCTCCTGCCAAATGTAGTAAACCACAGCCCCAAGCACCAACTTCCGAACAATATTCCAAATCTGTTTTGATTTGGGTAACTTTTCAAAATAAGAAATAATCTGCAGCCAAGAATTAGCAACCATGCTCATACCAGCAAGTTGCTTAAAGTAAACCCAAACCCGCTTAGGAAAATCACACTCAAAAAAGATATGGTTATGGCTATCCACCACCTCATGACAGAAAGCACATGAAAGCCCATTAAACCTTTCCCAAAACTGCAACCTATCTTGAGTTCTCAACCGAAATTTAAAGGCCAACCAAAGAATAAAAGAGTGCCGAGGAATACATTGGCTAAACCAAATGACATGAGACCATGGCACAATCGGTTTAATAGGAAGCAAGTCTTTAAAAACAGTACTAACCATGAAGTCAGACAGCGTTCCATCTTTAGACCTCCATAAAACCTCATCAGGTTTGCCATCAACTAAGGTTGGGGGCTGACCTCTAAACAGCCCAGGAAACAAGTCCCTCCAAGTTTGAGGCCATCCCCATTCACCATCAATAACAACATCAGCAACTTTAGAATTCATATCAAGATTAGCCTCATATAGTTCTCTTTTAGAAATAAAGTCACCCAGGGGGCTAAGATCATGCCATTGGTCAAACAACAATGAAGCAGACCTGCCATCCCCAAGCTTGCAGCAAATAAATTCTCTAATATCATCACGAACCTGTAACAGCCTTTTCCAATACCAACTTTCAGATTCTTTTACAGGAAAATCCCAGAAATTTCGACCCTTTAACCTATACACATTGACCCATTTAACCCATAAAGAATTTTTATTCATAGCAACATTCCACACATGCCTCGACACTAAGGCAGTATTCCAACAGATAAGAGGCTTTATACCCAAGCCCCCTTGGCTCTTAGGATAGCAAACCTCAGCCCAATTCACCAAAGAGCCACCTTTCTTAAACTCACCATGAGACCATAGAAAGTCTCTAAACAATTTTTCAATCTCATTTATAACCCCCACAGGCAGAATAAAAATAGACGCCCAATAAACCTGAAGGGACTGCAAAACAGACTGAATAAGCTGCAACCTTCCAGCATATGACAGCATCTTATTCCTCCAATCTCCCACTCTTTTCCTAATCTTATCAATTAGGGGATCACAATCCTTAATATATAATCTCTTAGATAACAAAGGAACCCCTAAATACCTTATAGGAAGCACCCCTTCATTAAAAGGCAACAATTCATGAATCTGCTCCTTCAACTTCATCAGAAACATTACCAAAAAAAGATTGACTCTTTTCAAAACTTGGCATAAGCCCCGAGACTCTTAGAAAATTCCTCTAACGCCTCCTTCAAAATCTTAACAGAATCAGGATCACCATGGCAGAAAAGAATTAGATCATCAGCAAAGCATAAATGAGTTAAATTCACCTTGCTACAGTGCCAATGATATTGAAAATTCGGATTATCCTTAATCTTTCTTTTGAGCATCAAGTTAAACACCTCCATAACCAAAGTAAAAAGATAAGGGGATAAGGGATCCCCTTGCCTTAAACCTCTCTTTCCTTGGAAATACCCTTGAGGAATTCCATTGATCATAATAGAATAAGAGGCAGTGCTAATACACTTCATAATCCAGTCAATCATTAAAGAAGGAAAGTTAAAATAAACTAAACAGTCCTTTAAGAAAACCAGATTGACAGAGTCATAAGCCTTTCGAATATCTATTTTAAAAGCCACTTTAGGGGGACCTCTATGCCTATGATAATTTCTGACCAGCTCTTGAGACAAAAGAATATTATCACTTATTTGCCTTCCCCCAATAAAAGCACTTTGGTTCTCATTAACAATCACAGCCAAACAATCCTTAAGCCTATTAACAAGTACTTTGCTAATGCACTTGTAGATAACATTACAACAGGAAATAGGCCTAAAATCAGTCACACAATTAGGAGAATTAGATTTAGGAACCAAAGCTATATTAGTAGAGTTTACCTCTTTTAGCAGCTTCCCATTAATAAAAAATTCCTTGACAGCATACAAAACATCCTCACCAACAATCTCCCAAGCAGCCTTATAAAATCTTGAAGTATAACCATCAGGCCCAGGAGCTTTCTCATCCTCAATATCAAAGATAGCATCCTTCACCTCTTGGCTTGACACTCTCACAACCATAGCAGCCATCATTTCATTAGGTATCTTGATAGCAAACAAATTTCCAGGGTCAACTATAGGAGCAACCATACTATTAGTCCCTAATAATTCCATATAATAATTCACAAAAGCCTCTCCAACAGCATCACCATGAAAAACAGTTCCATGACAGTCAGAAATATGACAAATTCTATTTCTATTTTTCCTGCCATTAACCACCTTGTGGAAATAACCAGAATTCTGATCACCTTCCCTCAACCAATCAATTTTAGCCTTTTGTTGAAGAAACCTCTCTTCATCAAGGAGAGCAATCTTGTAAGCATTTAACAAATGACCCTCAAAATCCCTCAAATCTCTATTCATAGGATCTATCACAATCTCCTCTTGAATTTTAGCCAACTCCACCTTCAATAACTTCACCTTTTCAAAAAGATTTCCCTGCCTATAATGCAATTTCCTAAGAACAGGTTTCAGCAACTTCAGTTTGGACACCAACACATACATAGAACAGCCATCAATCTCAACATTCCAGTTATTCTGCACAGCCTCAAAGAACTCAGGTTTAGCTGTCAGGTAATTGGCAAATCTAAAAGGACCATACTTCTTTTTAATGTTAGACTGAAGATAAACCACAGCAGGTGAATGATCAGAAAGCATAAAAGGAAGAAATCTAGTATTAGCAGCTGGGAAGAGTTCCATAAAGCTAGAATTACACATAACTCTGTCCAACTTCTTAAGCAAACCATCCACCCTGCCCGGAGATTGATTCCATGTGAAGTGAAGACCAGACATACACATGTCATCAACTTCCACCAGAGCCACAAACTCTCTAAACTCTTGAGTAGAAGAAGACATCTCCATAGCTCCCATAGACCTTTCTGAAGGATCAAGAATTACATTGAAGTCACCCAATAAGACCCATGGAGCATTGTTAATAGCCACATTATAGTCCTCCAAAGCCTTCCAAAGCCTCCTTCTACCAATCATTCTAATATTCCCATAAATGAAAGAAGCATGGAACTTGATGTTATTACCAACCAAAGTCACCAAACAATTGACCACCTGATCAGTTTGAGCCATAATCTCCACATCAACCACTAAGGGATTCCATCCAATGAGAATTCTGATTCTACCCACACAAGAATCAGAATTGGATATCCAATCCCACCCAATGCCAAAAATCCTACTACTTATCATATTTAAATTATCAGCCTCTAAATGGGTTTCAACAATACCACACAAATGCAACTCATTATCCCTTATAAACTGCACAATTTGATCTTGGTTAGAGGTATTATTAAGACCTCTAATATTCCATGAGCCCATTTTAATCATTGCAAACCAGAAGAAGAGTTGTCTGCTACCTGAATCACAGTAGCAGCTCCTGCACCCGAATCCTCCTTCATATAATCAGCAGTGGCATTATCATCCGAAGCCACCTCATCACCCTCTTCTCTATCACATTTAGCAAAATAGAATTTTTGTTGGGCATTAGACCATTCATCTAAAACACCATCAGAAGGAATTTCTCCTGATTTGATATAAGCCAAAACATCATCAATTTCATCCTGGTACAAATCCAACTCCTCATTATAAGGAATGTCTTCAACCGTAACCTCATCATTGCTCTTATCATTATTAAGAGCAGCAAACCTGTTAGCATTTTGTTTAGCCTCAAACCTCACCTGCTTAGGAGTCTTAACAGTCTTTTGAGGCTTCTTCACATCAACTTTATAATCCACAGCCTTCTTAGTATTAGAACTACTACCACCCTTGTCATTCTCATTTGTAGACTCATTTCCAGCATTCTTTTTCCTCCTCCAAACCTGTTTGTAACCCTTCTCCTTACCACCACCTTCAACATCCCCTTCCTTACTCTGAACAGTCCTTTTACCAGCAGCAACTTCAGCCCTCTTTTCCTTTTCAGTGACTCCAGAAGAAGAAGCACCACCTGCATTATGAGTACCAGCAGACTTGGACCCAACCCCCTTAGAAGAGGGGGCACTAGTCCCATCAGAATTCTGTAACCTCTCAAATACACTCACCCTTGAACCATCAGCCTTTCCCTTTCCTTTAGCATTTTTCTTAACAGCCTTGTTATTCTTCCCCACAAGTATAAAACCATCATCATCTTCAACATTGACAATCTCAGTAACCTCACTATCATTGATAGCCTTAGCCTTAGCAACCTCTTCCTCAGTTCTAGGTCTACAAACACAGCTCTCAAACTCATGACCAAAAATCTTACAGAAAGAACACATTGGTGGCTTCCAATCATACTCCACTGGCAACTTAACCATCTTCCCTTTTACCTTTCCAACATCCGGATACTTGACAGAGATGAAGTTAGGCAATTCTCTATCAGCTTTAGCCTTAACCATAAACCTAGCAAACCCTGCCTTGCCAATCCCACTCAAACACCTTTCATTTGTCTGATTATCTAACTTCACAGGTTCTCCAATAAAGCTTATAATGGGACTAAGAGCCTCTCCACTCCAAAATTCAAGAGGCAAATCTGGAATGGAAGCCCAAACAGGAACCACATTAGGCATTATTTTAACAAGGCTACAACTTGGTTCCCATTTCTTGATGCACAAGGGCACCCCTCTAATCAACCATATTCCATCATCAAGCACTTGATTCATTCCATTCTCATCATCAAACTTAAAGAAAAACACTCCAGAATTGTTGGAATACATATCAATTAACCCAAACTTCTTCCACATTTTGGACAAATGAAATCTGATCATTCCAAATGACAAGTTTCCACCTATCAAATAACCATATAAAGTCAAAGAACAGGCCTCAACAGTTGCAACAAGCTGCTCCGGTTTAAGTTTAACAACCAATGAACCCGAAGACAAAACAGTTGGTGGAATATAAGATAAATTAACCACCCCATAACCATCACCAGCAACAGCATTAGCATATGAAGCTTTAGCATTAATATCACCTGTCCTAGCAGCTTTAAACACTAACTCAGGTTCAACAGCAGCAACCTCCGACTCAACCCCATCAACCACCATTGACTCAGCCACCGGCTCATTAACAGCAGCCACAGGCACAGGCCCCAAAATAGAAACCTCAGAATTCCTTGTTGCAGCAGCCTCTCTTATCGAATCATCCACAATAGCAGCAAAAGTATCAGCATTATATGGCTCATTGGGACTAATTATAAGCTTTTGAGGAACCTCAACATTACTTTCAATAGTGACAGACTTCAAACCAGGTCCCGGAGAAAAACCATAATCTCTAAGACTCAAACTTGTAGCCGGACTATAATAGGGAGTCTCCGGCGACTTAACAGCCCCATTCTTAGCTTTCAGATTAGCTAAAATGTGATACGTACGTGGAGAAACACTAACCTTACCTTCAGAGGTATTAATTTGCAGAAACGGGTTGATCACATGCGAAAATTTCAAACTTCTGGCCGACCGAGGAACCACCGGCGTTTGTGTCCGCCGGTGATGTTTGACAGCACCCAAATCATCAAACAAGATGTGCTCATTACTCCTTTTGGCAGCCAATTTCAAATTACGAGCCTGATCTTCAGCCCTCTTCTTACCACGCGTCCGCTTAGCAATCGGAATCACACCTTCGGTGGGAACAACAGTCGGAATCACACCTTCGGTGGGAACAACAGTCGGAATCACCGGTGAAGAAGCTTGAACACTCCGCTCAGCCGCAGTGTTTGAAGCTCCGGCAACCGCGACACCCACATTCGCCATGGACGACTTCAAATCAGACCTCGAAACCTCCGATTTCAAACCTCCATCAACAATCGTAACTTCGGACCGAGAGAGGCTCTCAGATTTAACCTTCAGAGCCCCAATTTCCGACGAATCACGCTTCAACAACTTAAACCCAGGCGGCGGCGAACGCGACCTACGCGAATCCGGTGGATCCGGAGGTTTCAAATCGTTCGCACGAGCAGGGGAACGAGGTTTTCGTCCCATATCAACCAAAAGTTACCACGAATTCGAAAAGGAAAAGGGAAAATCCGGCAGTGGCGGCGCCGGAAATGATGGAGGCGGTCGTGAAATCTCGAGAGAGCAGGCAACGGCTAGAAAATGAGACGGAGAGAAGTGTGAACACACCTTAAGTGTGTGTAAGACTTTTTGACCAAATGAAATTCCATAGGGTTTAGGGTTTAGGGTTTAGGGTTTAGGGTTTAGGGTTTAGGGTTTAGGGTTTAGGGTTTAGGGTTTAGGGTTTAGGGTTTAGGGTTTAGGGTTTAGGGTTTAGGGTTTAGGGTTTAGGGTTTAGGGTTTAGGGTTTAGGGTTTAGGGTTTAGGGTTTAGGGTTTAGGGTTTAGGGTTTAGGGTTTAGGGTTTAGGGTTTAGGGTTTAGGGTTTAGGGTTTAGGGTTTAGGGTTTAGGGTTTAGGGTTTAGGGTTTAGGGTTTAGGGTTTAGGGTTTAGGGTTTAGGGTTTAGGGTTTAGGGTTTAGGGTTTAGGGTTTAGGGTTTAGGGTTTAGGGTTTAGGGTTTAGGGTTTAGGGTTTAGGGTTTAGGGTTTAGGGTTTAGGGTTTAGGGTTTAGGGTTTAGGGTTTAGGGTTTAGGGTTTAGGGTTTAGGGTTTAGGGTTTAGGGTTTAGGGTTTAGGGTTTAGGGTTTAGGGTTTAGGGTTTAGGGTTTAGGGTTTAGGGTTTAGGGTTTAGGGTTTAGGGTTTAGGGTTTAGGGTTTAGGGTTTAGGGTTTAGGGTTTAGGGTTTAGGGTTTAGGGTTTAGGGTTTAGGGTTTAGGGTTTAGGGTTTAGGGTTTAGGGTTTAGGGTTTAGGGTTTAGGGTTTAGGGTTTAGGGTTTAGGGTTTAGGGTTTAGGGTTTAGGGTTTAGGGTTTAGGGTTTAGGGTTTAGGGTTTAGGGTTTAGGGTTTAGGGTTTAGGGTTTAGGGTTTAGGGTTTAGGGTTTAGGGTTTAGGGTTTAGGGTTTAGGGTTTAGGGTTTAGGGTTTAGGGTTTAGGGTTTAGGGTTTAGGGTTTAGGGTTTAGGGTTTAGGGTTTAGGGTTTAGGGTTTAGGGTTTAGGGTTTAGGGTTTAGGGTTTAGGGTTTAGGGTTTAGGGTTTAGGGTTTAGGGTTTAGGGTTTAGGGTTTAGGGTTTAGGGTTTAGGGTTTAGGGTTTAGGGTTTAGGGTTTAGGGTTTAGGGTTTAGGGTTTAGGGTTTAGGGTTTAGGGTTTAGGGTTTAGGGTTTAGGGTTTAGGGTTTAGGGTTTAGGGTTTAGGGTTTAGGGTTTAGGGTTTAGGGTTTAGGGTTTTTTTTTTTTTTTTTTTTTTTTTTTGGATAAAGGGCATTTGCCCGGAAAATATTATAAAAAGAAAAAGGAAATTACACCAAAGCCGGGGGCATACCCCCTATAGGTTCCCAAACATACTTGGGATCCCAAAACACACGATCACGAAACCAAAAATAATTTCCCCAACTATACAAAAAGGGGATGGTGATCGTATGCCAAAAAACATCTAACAAGTTTTTACTAATGCATCTAGCACCGTGCTTAAGTAATCTAACTAAAATGCAAACAAAAGCATACGCCCACGAGATCCAATGATGCGGATGGGTCTTCATACTGTAGAGAACCGTCAACATCATTCTTGTGCTATTGATACCACGCATAATCCAGTAGCTAACGGAATGATCATTGGGCCAGTGGTAGGCCCAAAACACAATATACACCCACTGATGGACCTGCATGTTATGGGAGTTGGGCCTAAAATCTTTTAGCCCATATTTGGAGAGCACTCCAACACCCAAGTCCAAATGACTAACCGAAATTTTGCAGCTTATCCAAATCTTCATCCTCATCACGATGCCTCTCCACTTGTTGGCATCCTGGAGCGCCACGTGGCCCAAGCTGCCATTGCTTTTCCTCCATGTAGAACAAGTATAATTCTTCATTTTTGTTAGCCTCAACCACCGTTCCCGCCATAAATAAGTGAACTTTGGAGCATGCATGTGGTTCCAACCGAACCGATTACATCTCCAAGCCCCCCAACATATCATAGCTTTCCTCTTGTATCTTCGGATCATCCACCTGCTACTAATCTTTATCTTCAAAATCCAAGTCTTCATGCAAGGTTTCAAAAGCTTTGCAACCCTGTAAATAAAAGTTTGGAGCCCCCACACAATCAAGCTTACTTTAGCAACCACATCCCAATTATGGGAGTGAATAACCATCAGGTGAAATAAATTGTATCCCAACCCATTTCTCCCCCACACCCCATGTTTCATGGTACGCATAAAAAGCCCAACCCAAATTAAAATCCCTCCCCCCATAATATAAAGGATACAGACATCACAGTGGGTGATGTTCTTTTTAAGGATTTTCATTTGTAATTTTAATTCTCTAATCCATCTCATCTTTATCCAATTCTGATCCTTAGGACTTTTGTTCCCATACACCATCAGCACAAGCAAGTAGCAAAGAATGTTTCTTATGAAATTAATCATTAACATCAGGAGTTCTTTGTATGGAACAGCCCCAAGCACTTTCTTTGAGGTCCCATTTTTCTGCAACTTCCAAAGCAGCCCTTGACCCCTTAACTTTAAGCCCAAGTAATCTTAGTCTCACTACCTCCCTGATAACCCAACAAAGATCATTAAATGGCCGTTCCTTTTTTTGGTGAATCCTCCAGTTACGTTCCTGCCATATATAGTAAATTATAGCTCCAACCACTAACCTGTTAGTAACACTCCATATTGCATTGCTACAAGGGTAACTTTGAAGATGGAGGATGAGGGGCTGCCAGGAATTTGGTGGGGTTCCAATCTTCATTAACAGGGTGAAATGTAACCAAATCTTTTGGGTGTAGGGGCAATCAAAGAACAGGTGATGAACACTGTCTGGCACAAGGTGGCAAAAAGTGCATTTAAACTCATCAGAAGGGTTCCATTTGCTCACAATGTCATGCGTAGGAAGCTTACCTTTTAGAGCCAGCCACATAACAAAAGCATGTCGAGGAATATTTTGACCATACCACACTATTCTGTGCCAACCAACAACAGCAGATTGCTCACAAGTATCCTTCCAAACAGCAGCAACAGAGAATTCAATAAGGCTATTATCATTGTTTTTCCACATGATCTTGTCCTCAGAGTGATTTATAAGGGTTGGTGGGTTCTGGGCAATCAGGCAGGGGAATCTGCTGATCCATTCCGCAGGCCAAGACCAGTTACCATTAACAATAATGGAATCCACAGTTGCATCTATACTGAACCCTCCCTCAGTTATAATTCTCCTACTTAACACATTGATCAAGGGTCCAGCACTATGCCAATTGTCAAACCAAGCAGAGGTTTTGGTACCATTGCCAAGAACACTGATGAATTTGTTTCTTAGGTGTGGTCTTTGATCTCTTATCTTACCCCAGCTCCAACAAGCATCCCTGTTACTCTCCCCTTCCCAAAAGCTACCATTATGCAATCTATAAGTACTAACCCATTTTACCCAGAGAGACTCCTTTTTGGATATTATGAGCCAACATAATTTTGATATGAGCGCCAGGTTCCAGGTTTTTAATCTCTTTAACCCCAGCCCCCCTTGACTAGTAGGCATACAGACTTCATTCCAACTAACTTTAGCCTTTCCTTTCACTAAAGTACCTTGGCTCCAAAGGAAACCCCTAATCAGTTTCTCTAAGTCTTTAAGGGTTTAGGGTTTAGGGTTTAGGGTTTAGGGTTTAGGGTTTAGGGTTTAGGGTTTAGGGTTTAGGGTTTAGGGTTTAGGGTTTAGGGTTTAGGGTTTAGGGTTTAGGGTTTAGGGTTTAGGGTTTAGGGTTTAGGGTTTAGGGTTTAGGGTTTAGGGTTTAGGGTTTAGGGTTTAGGGTTTAGGGTTTAGGGTTTAGGGTTTAGGGTTTAGGGTTTAGGGTTTAGGGTTTAGGGTTTAGGGTTTAGGGTTTAGGGTTTAGGGTTTAGGGTTTAGGGTTTAGGGTTTAGGGTTTAGGGTTTAGGGTTTAGGGTTTAGGGTTTAGGGTTTAGGGTTTAGGGTTTAGGGTTTAGGGTTTAGGGTTTAGGGTTTAGGGTTTAGGGTTTAGGGTTTAGGGTTTAGGGTTTAGGGTTTAGGGTTTAGGGTTTAGGGTTTAGGGTTTAGGGTTTAGGGTTTAGGGTTTAGGGTTTAGGGTTTAGGGTTTAGGGTTTAGGGTTTAGGGTTTAGGGTTTAGGGTTTAGGGTTTAGGGTTTAGGGTTTAGGGTTTAGGGTTTAGGGTTTAGGGTTTAGGGTTTAGGGTTTAGGGTTTAGGGTTTAGGGTTTAGGGTTTAGGGTTTAGGGTTTAGGGTTTAGGGTTTAGGGTTTAGGGTTTTTTGGAAATGGGCAATGCCCATGGTAAACATTTATTAAGTAAGAATGAAAGAATACAAAGGAAGGGAGGAGACTAGGTTAGGCTTTAAACTCATAGCCTAACCTAATGTCCAAGCCTGAAACATAAAAGTCGTCCGGCCAAGGCTTTAAACACATAGCCTTGGACCTGATATAACAGAGAGCTAATCTATGACTGAACAAATACACCCGAAAATAGACACAATTAGACTTTTTGTCCGCTCTTCGGTGATGTTTATAACTATTGCACGAGCTACCACCTTTGCTGACCCGCACCCTAAAACTCTTTTTCCAATTAGCAGCCCCAAAGTGAAGTATGTTGAACCTAGAAGTAATGCACGAATAATTGTGTCTTCTCATCTTGAATTTGCGATTCCACTTGGTAGCCCATGTTGTAGTCCGGAACCTTGTGGTCCGCTTCGTAATGAAAGTTCCATGAGTCTCGGCCCAACCAAACTTGGGCTTAGGGTCCCATAACATATTCGACTCAGGAGATAACCCCGGCCCAAGCTCTTCATGCCATTGAAAATTCTGTGTCATATGTAGTAAGGCCACGGGTTCACCTACCCGCTTCATATTGAAATAACCCGTAAAAGGATCCGCGAACCATTGCTGGCAAGACCCGTCCCACTTTATGAACCATCTCCATTTACTCCCCACCAAATCTGGGCCGAGAACCAGCCCAAAACCGCCCCAAAAATAATACCCATTGGACTCAGCTCGAACAAGACTGCCCCCATAATGAACTAGCCCGCTTTGCATGGTATTTATTCCCATTGCATGCATGGTTGTAGTGAGTTGTATCCGATGAAAAGCCTCGTGCAAGTGACCAAGCCAAATATGCAATATCCCAACCCGAAGCCAATAAGTCCCACCAGCGATTATCCCAATGAGGCCATTAGACCCCGTCCCAACCCAGAATTCCCAATGATGTCCCAAAAAAGACTCAAAAGTAGAAAGGAAAAAGGCCGACACGATTTTTATACTTGGGTTTGTACACTGGAGAATGGATCTAAAAAATTTAAAATATTTTGGGGAGTAGAATAGCGTCCTATAAGACCCAGTGTACTCCATCCTTATCTCTCCATGGCTAGTGCATCCCTGATGCCACCCGTAACCTAACCACCAATCCGGACAAAAGGAATTAGTCAGGTCTTTGAATAAAAAGAACGAGACTAAAAGATAAATCAGTGCAAGTGTGATAGTGGAATTGGAACTGGAGGACATTAAAAAATGCCAGATTACTACCCCACGTTGTGAAAGTGGCCCAACATCATATAAAACGGAACCCCAACCCAAATGTGTCCCCAATATGGTTCGGACATGGCAATAGAACCAGGTACAAATGTGTGACATAGTCACTCCGTCAATTCTTCTAGTTCTAGGATCCCCATAAAGGTTCATCTCCTGGTCCAAACTCGGACTGACTGGGACCCATTGGCATCCCAGATGAAGCCAACTAACGCCGTCAATTCGTATAGTGCTAGGATCCCCCCAAAGGTTCATATCCTGGTCCCATATAGGACTGACTTGGGCCCATTGGCACCACAAGTGTTGCCATCTAACATCCTCAATTCCTGGTTGCATACTAGGATCCCTCATGGTTGTCAACCAGCTAGGGTTGTTCCATTTGGTCATATCCTGGGCCGAATATAGACTGACTTGGTTCCATTGGCTACCAAGCATTTGCATACGAATACCATCAAATCTAGGGTAAGTTCCGGGCGTCAGAGAGTTTAGAGTAGCTGTGTCACCTACACTCATCCACTCAGCCTTAAAAAGATATTGACTTCCGTTAAAAAGAACATGACTTAACTTAAAAATACTCCAACACCCGTTATTGCCCAACATTAGCCAACCCTCCAAGTTAATAGAGGCTGAAATCCGTGAACCCAATTTCGAGTTACTTGACAAATTTCGACTACGCCATAGCCCACCAGACTGACCCCAACCATGCATGCAAGGCCCAAACCCTTTAAGAGCCCATTGCCATTGAAAAAACCAACCGACCCAATGGACCCCATTAGTACGTAGAAGGGCCCATTTTCCCACAATTTTAACACAGAGGACACATTTATCACTTATACCAATTACCCTGCCCGAATTCCTCCTGATCCCCCAGCCAGTGTTAGAATATGACATTGTAAGGTGACCCCCCTGAGATCTGGGAAACCCCACCATTTCCAAATGTTTAGCATGTTTATAAAGGTGGGGTTTATCCCAAGCAATAAAACCATAATCACAATCAAGATGGGAAGGAACATACGTACACACTTTAAAAATACGAGTAGTGGCAAAAGATCTTGACGTCTTGCCGAGAGCAATGTTCCATCTTTCACAAGCAAGCAGGGTATTTCTGTTCACCTTGATCTTCAAGCCCAGCAACCTATTACGGATGTGCTCTCTAATTATGTGAACCAGTTCTTCACAACTTCTTTTGCTCCCTTGGAATAACCGGAGGTTTCTTTCTTGCCAAATGAAATAGACAACAGCAGCAAGCACAAGCCTTTTAATGATGGAGTCAATAGATGCTGACCAGTTTTGAGAGGAGAAGAGCTCAATCCATTCATGCCAAGGTCTGTTTACAATGTCGATATTTGCCATCTTGCAGAGAGCATTCCAAACTTGATGAGTGTACTTGCAAGCAAAAAAGAGGTGGGGATGGCTATCCGGGGAGACCTCACAGAACACACAAACCAAGTCTTGTTGGACTTCCCAAGCTCTCAGCCTGTCTTGGGTGAGAAGCCTATGCTTGATTGCAAGCCATAAGATAAAAGCATGTCTTGGGATGCATTGAGAGAACCAAATTGCTTTATGCCAAGTGGTAACAGGACCTGAACAGTGGAGATCTTCATAAACCTGTTTAGTAGTAAAACTCTCCAATTTACTAGCATTTGTTTTCCACAGAAGTGAGTCAGGTTTCGTCATGTCGAGGATAGGTGGAGTGAATTCCCATAAGACCGGGTATTTATGGACCCATGGAAGAGGCCAGTTCCACTCGCCGTTTCGGATAATGTCCGCCACCTTCGAGTTTAAACATAGGCCAGCATAGTGTATCTCCCTTGGGGTGATAAAATCACCAAGGGGACTGAGAGGGTGCCACCTGTCATACCATATTGATGTGGTTTTACCATTGCCGAGTTGAGTGATACAATGGGGATAAATGGCATCCCGATGTTGAAGGATATTTCTCCAGCTCCAGCTTGCACCATCTTCAATTCTCATTCTCCAGAAGTGATCATTGCCAACTTTGTGCATGCGAATCCACCGGACCCATAGAGTGGGGTGGTTGTTAATGATACGCCAAATATGTTTTGCCATAAGAGCAGTGTTGTGTTGTTTAAGAGATTTAACACCAAGACCCCCTTGACATTTGGGCTTACACACTTCGGCCCATGAAACTCTCGCCTTACCCCTATGATGGTCCGATTGGCTCCAAAGGAATTTCCTCATGAGCCCCTCAATCTCCTCCACAATGTTAGCCGGAAGGGTGAAAACGGAGGCCCAATAAACATGTAGGGAGGATAGGACCGACTTGATTAGCTGAAGGCGACCAGCAAAAGATAAAAACTTGTTGTTCCAGTCAGTAACTCTCGATTTCACCTTGTCGATAAGACATTTGCAATCCTTGGAATACAGTCTTTTAGAGAGAAGGGGGACTCCAAGGTATTTGACCGGAAGCTGGCCCACTCTAAAAGGAATAAGCTGTTTGATGATTTCTTGGGTTTGGGCTTTAACATTACCGAAATAAATGGTGCTCTTGTTCAGATTAGGAAGTAGGCCCGAAGCCCCACTGAATTCAAGTAAAGCCTCTTTAATAACTTTCACGGAATCAGCATCTGCATGGCAAAACATAAGGAGATCATCTGCAAAACAAAGGTGGGTTAGTTTTAACTCCTTGCATTTCCAGTGGTAGGTGAAGTTGTCACACTGGGAAATTTTCCGTCTAAGCATTAGGTTCAGGACCTCCATGACAAGCGTGAAAAGGTATGGAGACATGGGGTCACCTTGTTTCAGCCCCCTTCTCCCATTAAAAAAACCATAAACTTCCCCGTTGAGATTGATAGAATAAGAAGCAGTGGTCAGGCATGTCATTATCCATTTCTTCATAGCAGGATGGAAACCAAAGAGATGAAGGCATTGCTCCATGAAGTTGTGAGACACCGTATCATAAGCCTTTTGAATGTCGATTTTGAGGGCAACGCGGGCTTCAGAACGGTTCCTATGGTAATTCCTAACCAGTTCTTGGGTGAGAAGAATGTTGTCACTTATCGACCGGCCGGGTATAAAAGCACTTTGGCAGTCAGCGACAATATGGTTCAATCCTTCTTTGATTCTCTCACACATAACCTTGGTGATACATTTGTAGAGGGTATTGCAACATGCAATAGGTCTAAATTCGGTGACAGATTTTGGGTTATTGGTTTTGGGAATTAAGGATATAAGGGCATTATTAACTTGCTTGAGAAGCTTGCCATTATGAAAGAATTCTTTCACAGCCATGCACACATCAGGGCCCACAATATCCCAACTCGCTTTGAAGAATTTTGAAGAATATCCATCAGGGCCTGGGGCTTTCTCAGAATCAATATCAAACAGGGCTTTCTTTATCTCGTCATCGCTAACTGGCCTGACCATGTTGGCAGCCACATCCTCCGGGAGTTTACAATCAAAGAGGTCATTGGGAAGCTGAATTCGTTCAGTAGGGACCTCCGTACCAAGCAGGCTTGTATAGTAACTAACAAAGGCATTTCCCACATCATCACCTTCATGCATGGCCCCAAATTGGTCCATAATGGACGTAACTTTGTTCCGATTGCACCTGGTTTTAACGACATTATGAAAGTACTTAGTGTTTTGATCCCCCTCGCGGAGCCATTTAACTTTAGATCGCTGCTTAAGAAGGAGTTCTTCTTCGAGATAGAGTTGGTTGAGACCTTTAGTATAGCTCTCCTCTTCTTCTCTTAAGCTTCTGTTGGAAGGGTCATCAGCCACCTCAACTTGCACCCGGCTCAGTTCAGTTTTCATGAATTCAATTTTATTGGCAAGATTGCCATTATCCCTTGCCATAGCACGAAAAGTTTTTTTGAGACTTTGGAGTTTTTTCACCACCCTATACATGTGACACCCTTGGGTTGCAACCCTCCATTCTTTTTCCACAATTTTCCTGAATTCGGGTCTTCTGCAGAGAAAATTCATAAATTTAAAAGGACGGGGCTTCCATTTTCTCTTGATCGACGGAAGGGTTAATTTGCAAGGAGCATGATCAGACGTATAGAAAGGCAGGAAGTCTGCCCTAGCATCCTCAAAGGTAGAAAAGAACTGGTCATTGGCCATAATTCTGTCAAGTTTCTTGAGAAGCCCATCCGTTTTCCCGGGAGATTTGTTCCAGGTGAAGGTGGGGCCATTGTAGACGATATCCTCAAGACCACATGCAGTGCAGGTCTCTTTGAGGTCATCCATTGCAATGGTTATCGACGAGGAGCCAGCATTAGATTCCGATGGGTCCATGACAGCATTAAAGTCTCCCATAACCACCCAAGGTTTGTCAATATTAGCAGTGTGGAACCTCATCAATTCATTCCATAAATCACGTCGGTTATAGGAGCGAATGTGGCCATAAATGATGGAGCAGAAAAATTCTTGTTGCCCGTTACGGGGTTTGATAAAGCAGTGCATACCTTGGGCCGATTGGTCAAGAATCATAAGTTCCAGCATACGGGGATCCCAACCTATAATAATACGTATCCAGTTGGAGCAGAAGAAACTGTTAGAGGTCCATTCCCAACCTCTGAAGACCCTGTTGCAAACCCGCTGTAAATTATTACGAGTGACATGAGACTCCAAAACACCACACATACTTATGTTATTCGTAGCCATAACCTCCAAAAGTTGTCTTTGATGTCTTCTATTATTAAGGCCTCTAGTGTTCCAAGTTAGAATTTGAAGCTCCATGTAAGTAGAAGAAAACGGGCAGGCCACAAACTTATGACAACTGGGCTTTCGGCCCATTACCATCCTTATCCATCAACTTTTGTTGGCCCGGGTCAATGAGGTCTTCGACCATGAATTTCGAAGTCCCATCTTTCTCAGACACAACATCCTCCTCCCTCTGGGTATCATCATCCATAGCATCACATTCAAGTTCCTGGGTATTGGCAACGGCAAGGAACCCATCCAAAAAATTATTAAGACTGCACATGTGTTTAAAGTAATCCTTCTCTGCTTTGCTCCATCCCTTAATGACCTCATCAGGGGGGATCATTTTTGAGGTGGTGAACTCCAACAGTTTACCTTTTTGAGCACCTGTGAGCATATCAAAGTAACTCCGATCCAAAGTGTTCATTTGTTGCTTGGTCCACTCCTCATTTAAGCTTTGTTCAGTTGACCCATCATTACACTTGTTAGTGGGGGGGTGAACTAAAGTTGGTTTACTAGTGAGCCCCTTCTTGCTAATGAGTTGTTGAGCATGGGAGGTCTCAGGAATTTCTTCGTCAAACTCATCCAAAAGAATAAACCTATTGGACATTTCTTTGAGGTTAACTTTGGGATTAACATTCCTTTGGAGATGCTTGGGTTTATTATTCTGGGTGGGGTTATGATCCTTAGGCTTAATCACCTGATGGGTGGTTTCCGGGTTCAAAGGCTTGCAATTTGGCATGGATTGGTTGGTGGAGTGGGGGGGGGTCCTTTGGCTGGTGGCTTGCGGGTGAAGTAGTGGGAGGTGCTGTAGTATTTTGGTTGTGAATGGCTGAGGTTAATGTCTTTGGGTCAGGGATGGGTTTGTTGGTAACATTAGTGTTTGAGGGGCTTAGGTCGGAGTCAATGTCCATGGGGTTTGATGCAGATGGGCCTGCTGGGCCTGGGTTCATGGTGGAGGTAACATTGGGCTCACTAGCATTTTGGCTCTTCCCAGGGGGTGGTTTGTAGTTACTAGGTTCACCCCGTTCTTCTTTCCCGTGTTTACCCTTATTATAGCTTGGATTTGACTTTGCATGTTTATTTCTCCTGTTCACCACTTGAATAAAACCATCAGAGTCAACTTTGCTATTGGCATGAGTTTTAGTGTCCGGAGTTTGGTCATTGTTCTTCTTGGCATTATCATTTTTATTTTGATCCTCTTGTAGTTCTTCAGCCGTCTTGGGTCTTAAAGAACAATGCTGCCAATCATGGCCAAAAACTTGGCAGTGCTCACACAGGTATGGCTGGTTTTGGTATTCAACAATAATATCAATTTTCCTATATTTGGCCGAATCAGGTGTAGGATAGCAAGCTTGGACCGAAGGCGGAAACTTACAATCAGTATCCACTTCAATTAAGACTCTCGCAAAACCCCCAGTTTCATCAATATTAGCACATTTTGACTTAGTGATTTTGTCAAAAGTAAGAGGGTTGCCAATGCAGCTGGCTATTCTACAAATACTTTCAGTTTCCCATAATTCCAAAGGGATATTTTTTAGTATTGATCCAAACTGGAACAGTTTTGGGAGCTTCTCTTGTCATGCACATTCCTGCATCCCACTTTTTTAAACTCAACGGGATATTAGCAACTATCCAAGGGCCCAATTCCATAACTTCCTCCATACCTTTATCACTGGAAAATTTAAACAGAAAATACCCCAGCCCCATTGTATGTTATGTCTTCAACCCCATAAGGTCTCCACATTCTATTCAGGTTAAATTTAACGAAACCCAAAGTAGGGTCTGCCCCTACAAAATAGCCATATAGATAATTCTTGTACACAACTTTGGCCTTCTGTATAATTTTTGGTTCTACTACAATGACCTTAGAGCCATTATCAAGAGTGGTAGGAGGGTAGAATTGGATCTTGTCCCGAAAGGGGTGTCTGACTTTCCCATCCACCATTTGAGCATAAGAGGACTTCTGTTTTATCGGGCCATTGGTTGTAGTCTTTCTCAGCTAATGGTGGAGTTTCCTCACCCATCTTCTCATCCAATATTACCGTTCCTTTCTCATCTTTTCTGGTTTTGAATTCCGTGGGCTTGATGTGGCTAAGGTTAAGGACTTGCTTCCCAATAGTAAAGCTGCTATCCAAGCCCAGGAACTTTAGACTCCTTGCTATTCTCCTTTTTTTCCTTCTCTTCTAATTCCCGAATCAACTCCTTGGTTTTCTTCTTTTTGTTGGCCTTGACCCTGTTGATTTGAAAAGAGTTATCCCCTGGCTTGTATTCAGTATTAATGTAGAAGAGATCAGCCTTGATTAATGGTCTAAAGCCTTCAGTGAACTTTGGTTTCGGCATGTTCCGTTTGGCACTTCTATTCTTGGATTGCCAAATTTTATGCGGCATCTTGTCATCACTTTTACTCATCTTATACTTTTTGAAATTACCCCGTTCAGGCTTCTCGGGAACAACTGCTTTGTCTGCAGGAGAAGGGGTGGTTTCAGCCACCAAGGATACATGACGTTTGTGACCAGGAGTGGCCTGAAGATTGTTCAACATTGCGGGCTCAGATTTCTGTGTCTCCATGTCCACCTGGTCCTTCAATATTTCAGCATTCTGTTGAACTCCCGTTGGCTCCTCATTACTGTCTTTAGCACCCATTTTCGGATCAACGTGGGGTCCATTACCAGTTTGTGTTGGCGGAGCTTCATTTCCAACCTGATGCAAGGACCTTTCTAATATGGAGAGCAAGCTGTAGCATTCGTAATTAAAGATAGTCCCCTCTTTAGTGTATTCCGGTTTAAAAAGGGCATTATCATATTGTTTCAGATCAGCTATGACTGCTTTATCAGGAGATGTGACGTCATCCCCATCTTCTTTGGAGCTTGATGAGTAACCAGAATGTAGGTCACCTGTTGAGTTGATAGTATAGCCAGAGTAGACAGAATTATGCAGGTCCAGGTTTTCTTTAGGATCTTCATTGACCCTACACAGCCCTTGATCCCCATTAACAGTTTGGTCAGCATCGATACTAGCTTCAGTCCCCACGTGAATTCCAGGTAAACTAGTATCATTTGTTTCTTGCATGGCCGTATTATTCAAGTTGCCATCGACATTAATGGACGTAATTAATTTCTCGTCCCGCCTTAATGGCCCTGCAACATTAAAATCATCATCATTAGTATTCAATGAGGGATTAGGGTTTACCTCAATAACTTGTTCAGCGCCTGTAGGAGGATTTTGCATGTGGGCTTGCATGTCGGAGATTATATTATCACTGGTAACTCCGACCTTCTCTTCAGTTTCAGCATGGGGACCCGGTGGTTCTTGTTGTTCCACACTTGGCCTCAACTCCGATGGTTCGTCAGTTCCCTGGGTATTCTCCTTCCGGTTTCGGGAGTTAGTTTTGTACTTCGATTTCTGTTGGTTCGATTTCCGATTAGGCTCAGGTTTGGATGGGATGTTCTCCTTATCCGATTGATCACTGAGATAGTATTCCCGATCCTGGCGGCGGCCGGAAGTTTTCTTTTGCCGTTGTTCCATTTTTTGTTGCCAGGTTTTCCGAGTGCCATCTACCCGACTGGTGTCAACTTCCGATTCTGACGAGGAGGAAGATCCTCCATCGGTATTCTTTCTTCTCCTCCGTCCTCCACGATCAGGAGGCTCTCCGTTTAGGGTTTCGCTTCTGGGTAAACCCTCCGTCCCTTTTTTCGACCCTTTCCTCATCAAAACAGATTCGTATCAATGAGAGAAATACTCGATCCAAATGCAGGAGCAAGCACGAACGACCTAGATCAGTCGGAGGGGGCAAAGCTGATCGGAAATTGGTGCAGGAAGCCGGCGATGTGAGCTCTCAAAAATCGCACCTTGGAAAAACACACACTTAGGGTGAAAAAATGAAATTCCATAGGGTTTAGGGTTTAGGGTTTAGGGTTTAGGGTTTAGGGTTTAGGGTTTAGGGTTTAGGGTTTAGGGTTTAGGGTTTAGGGTTTAGGGTTTAGGGTTTAGGGTTTAGGGTTTAGGGTTTAGGGTTTAGGGTTTAGGGTTTAGGGTTTAGGGTTTAGGGTTTAGGGTTTAGGGTTTAGGGTTTAGGGTTTAGGGTTTAGGGTTTAGGGTTTAGGGTTTAGGGTTTAGGGTTTAGGGTTTAGGGTTTAGGGTTTAGGGTTTAGGGTTTAGGGTTTAGGGTTTAGGGTTTAGGGTTTAGGGTTTAGGGTTTAGGGTTTAGGGTTTAGGGTTTAGGGTTTAGGGTTTAGGGTTTAGGGTTTAGGGTTTAGGGTTTAGGGTTTAGGGTTTAGGGTTTAGGGTTTAGGGTTTAGGGTTTAGGGTTTAGGGTTTAGGGTTTAGGGTTTAGGGTTTAGGGTTTAGGGTTTAGGGTTTAGGGTTTAGGGTTTAGGGTTTAGGGTTTAGGGTTTAGGGTTTAGGGTTTAGGGTTTAGGGTTTAGGGTTTAGGGTTTAGGGTTTAGGGTTTAGGGTTTAGGGTTTAGGGTTTAGGGTTTAGGGTTTAGGGTTTAGGGTTTAGGGTTTATGGTTTAGGGTTTAGGGTTTTTTTTTTTGGAAATGGGCATTGCCCATGGTAAACTTTTATTAAAATTAAATGAGATTACAAACAAGCAAGCTCCCCCCTCCAGCGCATTTTAGCATAGAGGGGGGAAGCCGCGAAACAAACTAAAAGAATGACAAACGATGGCACGCAGGCCAGAAACAAACACGAAAACTAATCTAATCCTAACTAGTAATAGCTAGAACTAAATAAGTCTTCAATCCAAAGAGCTGCACAAATAAATAATCTTCAAAATCCAGCAGCTCTAAGCCAACATTAGAACAACCTGAGCCCAAAATCCGAGAACTCCAAGCCCAAGAAACAATCCATAGAAGCAAGAGCAACCCAATACCAACTATAATCAATTGGATAAGGAATCGTCCAAATAGGACTCCAGCTCATTAGAACAATAAAGCCCAAGGAAGTGGGGATTGCCCACCATCACAACCAAGGATAAACCAGTCCAAAAGACAAATGTCAGAAACCCGGGGCGAACCCGCACGAGAACCCAAACGATGCAATCTGGGAGACAGTCTGGAAAACCCGGGGCGAACCCGCACGAGCCCTCTACTCCGTCTAACAAACTACACCTCATTAGCCCAAAAAAAAAAAACCAATCCATCATCAAGTAATTAGGCCCAAACCTGCTTAGGCCCAATAACAATCCAAACAAACCACCAAACAAACTCATAGGCCCAAGGTAATGCAGCCCAAATTAATTGGGCCCTAAACAAAAAGCACGCGGGTTAGGGGGATCCGGGGCGAACCCGCACAGAATCCCCAACCCAACCGAGAGCCACCCAGACCCGATTCCTTTTAACCCGAAGGCAGACCCGCGAGAAAAAGGAGACCGAGAAACAAAACCCATCCGGTCAACCTTGTCCTATTGACCCGGATGAAAAACCAACCCCGTCCAGCCCAAACCCAAGACCCGATAACCTGATCTCGAGTTGGGCCCAAGCCCAAACACCCCGGCGCTCCTAACCCGGCCTGCATTGCATGCCGGAATCCCACGAAACCCTAAACGAATCCCCCTCCCTGTCCGACGGCAGCCACCACCCATCGAGCCATCTCCGGTGACCGGCCACCTCCACCACCGCAAACCCACCGCCGTCAACAGCCTCCCCCATCGGAACTTCACAAAAAACCAAAACCGAATACATCTTTTCTCCTCACTTCGCACCGGAGCAATCAATTAAAGTGTTTAAACCCTCAATTCTCCATCCATAGCCCCGGTTATGTACACGGAGAAGTCCGAACACCAAAAGAAGATTGAATACAATAAGAATCATCGAAAAAACATACCCGATTGCTTCTGGAAATCCCGATCACGATGGTATCACGATCCCATGAGGAGGAATACTCAGCCCTCATCGAAACCGGATGGACTCTCGAGCGAACCAGCCACCACACAACACCCAAACTCCTCTCATCACCATCGTTCGTCAGCCATATGATGTACCCCACGAACAACTTGAACCGCCGTCACCCCCACACAAACCCTAATTCGGATCACAGCCACCCTTCTACCAACTGATAATCCACGTCCCACGAACGTCCAACTATGTAGACAAAACTCCACAGCCGATAGATAGGTAGAAAGAATGACGGATCAGAACACAGATCCGATGAGAAGGATCAAAGCCGCCGGCCGAAACCCACCCAAACCCTAATCCATAAAACCTCCGAATTCGATCCAAAAAAACGTTGAGGAGCAGGGTATCCAACCTTCCGATCATCAAGAAGATTACTAGGAAGGAAGATTAGAAGGAGAATTCATCGGAAAAACACGGAAAAAGGATGGGAAAGGGGCCGGCCGTGAGAGAGGAGAGAGCACACACTCTCTCACACCGTTAAGTGTGTGTAGCGGATTTGGAACAAATGAAAAACCATAGGGTTTAGGGTTTAGGGTTTAGGGTTTAGGGTTTAGGGTTTAGGGTTTAGGGTTTAGGGTTTAGGGTTTAGGGTTTAGGGTTTAGGGTTTAGGGTTTAGGGTTTAGGGTTTAGGGTTTAGGGTTTAGGGTTTAGGGTTTAGGGTTTAGGGTTTAGGGTTTAGGGTTTAGGGTTTAGGGTTTAGGGTTTAGGGTTTAGGGTTTAGGGTTTAGGGTTTAGGGTTTAGGGTTTAGGGTTTAGGGTTTAGGGTTTAGGGTTTAGGGTTTTTTTTTT
>JBCNJP010008469.1:0-40050 GCA_039602395.1 Deinandra increscens subsp. villosa
AGGTGTGTATATAACCTATAAGTTGTGTTTAGGACCAATGATGGCCCAATAAGGTGTGTTTAGTAGGGCAATGAGGGTCGGTTGGGACCAATAAGTCCTAGTAAGGTGTTTCTTATATAACCAATAAGTTGTGTTTAGGACCAATGATGGCCCAATAATGTGTGTTTAAGGGCAATGAGGGTCCGTTGGGACCAATGAGTCCCAATAAAGTGTGTATATAACCAATAAGTTGTGTTTACGACCAATTATGGCCCAATAAGGTGTGTTTAGTTGGGACCAATGAGTCCCATTAATGTGTGCATATAACCAATACGTTGTGTTTAGGACCAATGATGGCACGATAAAGTGGGTTTAGGGACAATGAGGGTTAGTTGGCACCAATGAGTCCTAATAAGGTGTTTATATAACCAATAAGTTGTGTTTACGACCAATTATGGCCCAATATGGTGTGTTTAGTTGGGACTAATGAGTCCCACTAAGGTGTGTATATAACAAATAAATTATGATTAGGACCAATGATGGCCCAATAAGGTGTGTTTAGTAGGGCAAAGAGGGTCGGTTAGAACCAATAAGTCCTAGTAAGGTGTGTATATAACCAATAAGTTGTGTTTAGGACCAATGATGGCCCAATAATGTGTGTTTAGTTGGGACTAATGAGTCCCACTAAGGTGTGTATATAACCTATAAGTTGTGTTTAGGACCAATGATGGCCCAATAAGGTGTGTTTAGTAGGGCAATGAGGGTCGGTTGGGACCAATAAGTCCTAGTAAGGTGTTTCTTATATAACCAATAAGTTGTGTTTAGGACCAATGATGGCCCAATAATGTGTGTTTAAGGGCAATGAGGGTCCGTTGGGACCAATGAGTCCCAATAAAGTGTGTATATAACCAATATGTTGTGTTTACGACCAATTATGGCCCAATAAGGTGTGTTTAGTTGGGACCAATGAGTCCCATTAATGTGTGCATATAACCAATACGTTGTGTTTAGGACCAATGATGGCACAATAAAGTGGGTTTAGGGACAATGAGGGTTAGTTGGCACCAATGAGTCCTAATAAGGTGTTTATATAACCAATAAGTTGTGTTTACGACCAATTATGGCCCAATATGGTGTGTTTAGTTGGGACTAATGAGTCCCACTAAGGTGTGTATATAACCAATAAGTTATGTTTAGGAACAATGATGGCCTAATAAGGTGTGTTTGGTAGGGCAATGAGGGTCGGTTAGGTCCAATAAGTCCTAGTAAGGTGTGTATATAACCAATAAGTTGTGTTTAGGACCAATGATGGCCCTATAAGGAGTGTTTAGTAGGGCAATGAGGGTCGGTTGGGACCAATGAGTCATAGTAAGGTGTGTCTTATATAACCAATAAGTTGTGTTTAGGACCAATGATGGCCCAATAATGTGCGTTTAAGGGCAATGAGGGTCAGTTGGGACCAATGAGTCCCAATAAAGTGTGTATATAACCAATAAGTTGTGTTTACGACCAATTATGGCCCAATAAGGTGTGTTTAGTTGGCACCAATGAGTCCCACTAATGTGTGCATATAACCAATACGTTGTGTTTAGGACCAATGATGGCACAATAAAGTGGGTTTAGGAACAATGAGGGTTAGTTGGCACCAATGAGTCCTAATAAGGTGTTTATATAACCAATAAGTTGTGTTTACGACCAAATATGGCCCGATATGGTGTGTTTAGTTGGGACTAATGAGTCCCACTAAGGTGTGTATATAACCTATAAGTTGTGTTTAGGACCAATGATGGCCCAATAAGGTGTGTTTAGTAGGGCAATGAGGGTCGGTTGGGACCAATAAGTCCTAGTAAGGTGTTTCTTATATAACCAATAAGTTGTGTTTAGGACCAATGATGGCCCAATAATGTGTGTTTAAGGGCAATGAGGGTCCGTTGGGACCAATGAGTCCCAATAAAGTGTGTATATAACCAATAAGTTGTGTTTACGACCAATTATGGCCCAATAAGGTGTGTTTAGTTGGGACCAATGAGTCCCATTAATGTGTGCATATAACCAATACGTTGTGTTTAGGACCAATGATGGCACGATAAAGTGGGTTTAGGGACAATGAGGGTTAGTTGGCACCAATGAGTCCTAATAAGGTGTTTATATAACCAATAAGTTGTGTTTACGACCAATTATGGCCCAATATGGTGTGTTTAGTTGGGACTAATGAGTCCCACTAAGGTGTGTATATAACAAATAAATTATGATTAGGACCAATGATGGCCCAATAAGGTGTGTTTAGTAGGGCAAAGAGGGTCGGTTAGAACCAATAAGTCCTAGTAAGGTGTGTATATAACCAATAAGCTGTGTTTAGGACCAATGATGGCCCAATAATGTGTGTTTAGTTGGGACTAATGAGTCCCACTAAGGTGTGTATATAACCTATAAGTTGTGTTTAGGACCAATGATGGCCCAATAAGGTGTGTTTAGTAGGGCAATGAGGGTCGGTTGGGACCAATAAGTCCTAGTAAGGTGTTTCTTATATAACCAATAAGTTGTGTTTAGGACCAATGATGGCCCAATAATGTGTGTTTAAGGGCAATGAGGGTCCGTTGGGACCAATGAGTCCCAATAAAGTGTGTATATAACCAATATGTTGTGTTTACGACCAATTATGGCCCAATAAGGTGTGTTTAGTTGGGACCAATGAGTCCCATTAATGTGTGCATATAACCAATACGTTGTGTTTAGGACCAATGATGGCACAATAAAGTGGGTTTAGGGACAATGAGGGTTAGTTGGCACCAATGAGTCCTAATAAGGTGTTTATATAACCAATAAGTTGTGTTTACGACCAATTATGGCCCAATATGGTGTGTTTAGTTGGGACTAATGAGTCCCACTAAGGTGTGTATATAACCAATAAGTTATGTTTAGGAACAATGATGGCCTAATAAGGTGTGTTTGGTAGGGCAATGAGGGTCGGTTAGGTCCAATAAGTCCTAGTAAGGTGTGTATATAACCAATAAGTTGTGTTTAGGACCAATGATGGCCATATAAGGAGTGTTTAGTAGGGCAATGAGGGTCGGTTGGGACCAATGAGTCATAGTAAGGTGTGTCTTATATAACCAATAAGTTGTGTTTAGGACCAATGATGGCCCAATAATGTGCGTTTAAGGGCAATGAGGGTCAGTTGGGACCAATGAGTCCCAATAAAGTGTGTATATAACCAATAAGTTGTGTTTACGACCAATTATGGCCCAATAAGGTGTGTTTAGTTGGCACCAATGAGTCCCACTAATGTGTGCATATAACCAATACGTTGTGTTTAGGACCAATGATGGCACAATAAAGTGGGTTTAGGAACAATGAGGGTTAGTTGGCACCAATGAGTCCTAATAAGGTGTTTATATAACCAATAAGTTGTGTTTACGACCAATTATGGCCCAATATGGCGTGTTTAGTTGGGACTAATGAGTCCCACTAAGGTGTGTATATAACCAATAAGTTATGTTTTGGACTAATGATGGCCCAATAAGGTGTGTTTAGTAGGGCAATGAGGGTCGGTTAGGACTAATAAGTCCTAGTAAGGTGTGTATATAACCAATAAGTTGTGTTTAGGACCAACGATGGCCCAATAATGTGTGTTCAAGGGCAATGAGGGTCCGTTGGGACCAATGAGTCCTAATAAAGTGTGTATATAACCAATAAGTTGTGTTTACGACCAATTATGGCCCAATAAGGTGTGTTTAGTTGGGACCAATGAGTCCCACTAATGTGTGCATATTACCAATACGTTGTGTTTAGGACCAATGATGGCACAATAAAGTGGGTTTAGGGACAATGAGGGTTAGTTGGCACCAATGAGTCCTAATAAGGTGTTTATATACCCAATAAGTTGTGTTTACGACCAATTATGGCCCAATATGGTGTGTTTATTTGGGACTAATGAGTCCCACTAAGGTGTGTATATAACCAATAAGTTATGTTTAGGACCAATGATGGCCCAATAAGGTGTGTTTAGTAGGGCAATGAGGGTCGGTTGGGACCAATAAGTCCTAGTAAGGTGTTTCTTATATAACCAATAAGTTGTGTTTAGGACCAATGATGGCCCAATAATGTGTGTTTAAGGGCAATGAGGGTCCGTTGGGACCAATGAGTCCCAATAAAGTGTGTATATAACCAATAAGTTGTGTTTACGACCAATTATGGCCCAATAAGGTGTGTTTAGTTGGGACCAATGAGTCCCATTAATGTGTGCATATAACCAATACGTTGTGTTTAGGACCAATGATGGCACAATAAAGTGGGTTTAGGGACAATGAGGGTTAGTTGGCACCAATGAGTCCTAATAAGGTGTTTATATAACCAATAAGTTGTGTTTACGACCAATTATGGCCCAATATGGTGTGTTTAGTTGGGACTAATGAGTCCCACTAAGGTGTGTATATAACCAATAAATTATGTTTAGGACCAATGATGGCCCAATAAGGTGTGTTTAGTAGGGCAAAGAGGGTCGGTTAGAACCAATAAGTCCTAGTAAGGTGTGTATATAACCAATAAGCTGTGTTTAGGACCAATGATGGCCCAATAATGTGTGTTTAGTTGGGACTAATGAGTCCCACTAAGGTGTGTATATAACCTATAAGTTGTGTTTAGGACAAATGATGGCCCAATAAGGTGTGTTTAGTAGGGCAATGAGGGTCGGTTGGGACCAATAAGTCCTAGTAAGGTGTTTCTTATATAACCAATAAGTTGTGTTTAGGACCAATGATGGCCCAATAATGTGTGTTTAAGGGCAATGAGGGTCCGTTGGGACCAATGAGTCCCAATAAAGTGTGTATATAACCAATAAGTTGTGTTTACGACCAATTATGGCCCAATAAGGTGTGTTTAGTTGGGACCAATGAGTCCCATTAATGTGTGCATATAACCAATACGTTGTGTTTAGGACCAATGATGGCACAATAAAGTGGGTTTAGGGACAATGAGGGTTAGTTGGCACCAATGAGTCCTAATAAGGTGTTTATATAACCAATAAGTTGTGTTTACGACCAATTATGGCCCAATATGGTGTGTTTAGTTGGGACTAATGAGTCCCAATAAGGTGTGTATATAACAAATAAATTATGATTAGGACCAATGATGGCCCAATAAGGTGTGTTTAGTAGGGCAAAGAGGGTCGGTTAGAACCAATAAGTCCTAGTAAGGTGTGTATATAACCAATAAGCTGTGTTTAGGACCAATGATGGCCCAATAAGGTATGTTTAGTAGGGCAATGAGGGTCGGTTGGGACCAATAAGTCCTAGTAAGGTGTTTCTTATATAACCAATAAGTTGTGATTAGGACCAATGATGGCCCAATAATGTGTGTTTAAGGGCAATGAGGGTCCGTTGGGACCAATGAGTCCCAATAAAGTGTGTATATAACCAATAAGTTGTGTTTACGACCAATTATGGCCCAATAAGGTGTGTTTAGTTGGGACCAATGAGTCCCATTAATGTGTGCATATAACCAATACGTTGTGTTTAGGACCAATGATGGCACAATAAAGTGGGTTTAGGGACAATGAGGGTTAGTTGGCACCAATGAGTCCTAATAAGGTGTTTATATAACCAATAAGTTGTGTTTACGACCAATTATGGCACAATATGGTGTGTTTAGTTGGGACTAATGAGTCCCACTAAGGTGTATATATAACCAATAAATTATGTTTAGGACCAATGATGGCCCAATAAGGTGTGTTTAGTAGGGAAAAGAGGGTCGGTTAGAACCAATAATTCCTAGTAAGGTGTGTATATAACCAATAAGCTGTGTTTAGGACCAATGATGGCCCAATAATGTGTGTTTAGTTGGGACTAATGAGTCCCACTAAGGTGTGTATATAACCTATAAGTTGTGTTTAGGACAAATGATGGCCCAATAAGGTGTGTTTAGTAGGGCAATGAGGGTCGGTTGGGACCAATAAGTCCTAGTAAGGTGTTTCTTATATAACCAATAAGTTGTGTTTAGGACCAATGATGGCCCAATTATGTGTGTTTAAGGGCAATGAGGGTCCGTTGGGACCAATGAGTCCCAATAAAGTGTGTATATAACCAATAAGTTGTGTTTACGACCAATTATGGCCCAATAAGGTGTGTTTAGTTGGGACCAATGAGTCCCATTAATGTGTGCATATAACCAATACGTTGTGTTTAGGACCAATGATGGCACGATAAAGTGGGTTTAGGGACAATGAGGGTTAGTTGGCACCAATGAGTCCTAATAAGGTGTTTATATAACCAATAAGTTGTGTTTACGACCAATTATGGCCCAATATGGTGTGTTTAGTTGGGACTAATGAGTCCCAATAAGGTGTGTATATAACAAATAAATTATGATTAGGACCAATGATGGCCCAATAAGGTGTGTTTAGTAGGGCAAAGAGGGTCGGTTAGAACCAATAAGTCCTAGTAAGGTGTGTATATAACCAATAAGCTGTGTTTAGGACCAATGATGGCCCAATAATGTGTGTTTAGTTGGGACTAATGAGTCCCACTAAGGTGTGTATATAACCTATAAGTTGTGTTTAGGACCAATGATGGCCCAATAAGGTGTGTTTAGTAGGGCAATGAGGGTCGGTTGTGACCAATAAGTCCTAGTAAGGTGTTTCTTATATAACCAATAAGTTGTGTTTAGGACCAATGATGGCCCAATAATGTGTGTTTAAGGGCAATGAGGGTCCGTTGGGACCAATGAGTCCCAATAAAGTGTGTATATAACCAATAAGTTGTGTTTACGACCAATTATGGCCCAATAAGGTGTGTTTAGTTGGGACCAATTGTTAGTGTATGAACCTTGTGTGGCCGTTACTGTTCGAATTGACGAACAGACTGATTTGAGAGTGGACAAAGTCTGGGTCCGAGCCTCGGCCGAACTCAAGGTTCGGAGGCTCCGAACCTTGGCCGAACTCCAGGTTCGGAGGTTTCAGGTTCGGCCCAGAATGAAATAGTATAAATAGTGAAGTCTTTGTATTTCATGGTAAGTTTTTGTCCAGTGTCTTCTCAGATCAATGTGTTGAGAGGGGAGGTTCTGTCCGACCTCCCCCGGAGCTTAATCGTTTGTATACTCCTTCGGTTTATGTAATCATTCAACACAATATATGACAAAACTTCCGTCTCATCCATAGAATCGATCTTTACATGCTTTTTCAAGTGGTATCAGAGCTGTTGGCTCTTTCTATGGTCGAAATCTATCGTTTTTCTTCATTTCGAGACGTTAAACCTTCGGTTAGGGGTGATTGGAAGTGTTTCTGTTTGGTTTTTAATCAATCGAGTCTTCCTGAGTCATGTTTTTACCTAACAGAAGCATCTGGTTGTTCAAATTCGATCAAATTCTGAATCTAGTGCGTTTTTCCGCGTTCGGCCGAACTCCACGTTCGGTGTAACTGCTCCGAACTCCAGGTTCGGAGTACGCTCGGTGTAACCGCTCCGAACTCCAGGTTCGGAGTACGCTCGGAGGTCCGAAGGCCAGGTTCGGAGGGTCCGAAGGTCAGGTTCGGAGATGGCTCCGAAGGTCAGGTTTGGACTAGGTCCGAAGGTCAGTTTCGGAGAGGGTTCGGAGGATCGGGTTCGGAGGTAGATCGGACAAGGTTCGGACGAGCTCGGACAAGGTTCGGACGAGCTCGGACAAGGTTCGGACGAGCTCGATCCCAGCCAGGGGCTCTGCCCCTTGGACCCCGCCAGGGGCTGCTGCCCCTTGGACCCCGCTTCTCAGGGGCGCTGCCCCCGAACCCCCGTTAGGTGGGAATTTTACAGAAGCGGACCAGTTGTCGAGTTTACCCTTGATTCGGTAGCTGTGGGGTGTTATGTTTGAAGAAAATCCAGATTACGATATTTGTTATGAGTTAGTGATCGAATTTCAAGAAATGTGTTTGTGGGTAGTCATGGTTCTTGATGATGGACAGAGATTCAAGAATACGTGTTTCTGATGATGGACAGAGATTCGGAGACATGGTTATGATTACTTGGGAACGTTTGTCGGAGATTATCATTCTACACAAACTGAAGATTAAATGAGATTAAAGATTCCGTTGCGGGCCACTTGAGTTTATTATTCCACTACAAGAATGTGGGGTTGGAATCATAAGAAATTGAAGATTTGAATATGTCACTTATTTAGGGGGAAATTGGGGACCCTAAAACCTTTCAAAGTTTCATAATTGAAAAAGTGAATATTCAAAAGCAATCAGTTCAGGGATGATGGTGGTTTTTGATCTTCATGGAAAGGGGATATATTCTGATGTTCGTGCGAACCGATATGTCAAAGTTTTCAATTATGGTTTGGAACTTTCTGTCATATGCTCGATACTTTCTTGAGTTGTCGAAAGACTTGGTCAGATTCCAGTCTGCAACGAGATATACGTTTACCGGAGTAATATATTGGGATGGATTTGATGCTGAGGGGGAATTTCCGTGATTGAAGATGCTGATCGTGTCTGTTTTCATAAAGATCAGAATGTGTTACAATTCGGTGAAGATTGAAGATTATTATCAAGATGCAGTGATGTTCGTGTGTCTTTACAATTTCGGGATGCAACTTATGAAGTGAACCATTATCATACATGCCGGTTCCAATTGGATGGTTGTGCTTGAAGCTAGGGGGAATTTTATTGGTTTTGGAGATTGTACAAGATTCGAATTGTGTCCTGCATACCTGATGATTCGGTCAAGGGGAGTTTGCTAAAGATAGAGATGTCTGCAGCAAGCTGACTGAAGATTGCTAGAAGATCAATGTCTGGATTCGACAGTAACGTCCAAGGGGGAATTTGTTAGTGTATGAACCTTGTGTGGCCGTTACTGTTCGAATTGACGAACAGACTGATTTGAGAGTGGACAAAGTCTGGGTCCGAGCCTCGGCCGAACTCAAGGTTCGGAGGCTCCGAACCTTGGCCGAACTCCAGGTTCGGAGGTTTCAGGTTCGGCCCAGAATGAAATAGTATAAATAGTGAAGTCTTTGTATTTCATGGTAAGTTTTTGTCCAGTGTCTTCTCAGATCAATGTGTTGAGAGGGGAGGTTCTGTCCGACCTCCCCCGGAGCTTAATCGTTTGTATACTCCTTCGGTTTATGTAATCATTCAACACAATATATGACAAAACTTCCGTCTCATCCATAGAATCGATCTTTACATGCTTTTTCACCAATGAGTCCCATTAATGTGTGCATATAACCAATACGTTGTGTTCAGGACCAATGATGGCACGATAAAGTGGGTTTAGGGACAATGAGGGTTAGTTGGCACCAATGAGTCCTAATAAGGTGTTTATATAACCAATAAGTTGTGTTTACGACCAATTATGGCCCAATATGGTGTGTTTAGTTGGGACTAATGAGTCCCACTAAGGTGTGTATATAACAAATAAATTATGATTAGGACCAATGATGGCCCAATAAGGTGTGTTTAGTAGGGCAAAGAGGGTCGGTTAGAACCAATAAGTCCTAGTAAGGTGTGTATATAACCAATAAGCTGTGTTTAGGACCAATGATGGCCAAATAATGTGTGTTTAGTTGGGACTAATGAGTCCCACTAAGGTGTGTATATAACCTATAAGTTGTGTTTAGGACCAATGATGGCCCAATAAGGTGTGTTTAGTAGGGCAATGAGGGTCGGTTGTGACCAATAAGTCCTAGTAAGTTGTTTCTTATATAACCAATAAGTTGTGTTTAGGACCAATGATGGCCCAATAATGTGTGTTTAAGGGCAATGAGGGTCCGTTGGGACAAATGAGTCCTAATAAAGTGTGTATATAACCAATAAGTTGTGTTTACGACCAATTATGGCCCAATAAGGTGTGTTTAGTTGGGACCAATGAGTCCCACTAATGTGTGCATATTACCAATACGTTGTGTTTAGGACCAATGATGGCACAATAAAGTGGGTTTAGGGACAATGAGGGTTAGTTGGCACCAATGAGTCCTAATAAGGTGTTTATATAACCAATAAGTTGTGTTTACGACCAATTATGGCCCAATATGGTGTGTTTATTTGGGACTAATGAGTCCCACTAAGGTGTGTATATAACCAATAAGTTATGTTTAGGACCAATGATGGCCCAATAAGGTGTGTTTAGTAGGGCAATGAGGGTCGGTTGGGACCAATAAGTCCTAGTAAGGTGTTTCTTATATAACCAATAAGTTGTGTTTAGGACCAATGATGGCCCAATAATGTGTGTTTAAGGGCAATGAGGGTCCGTTGGGACCAATGAGTCCCAATAAAGTGTGTATATAACCAATAAGTTGTGTTTACGACCAATTATGGCCCAATAAGGTGTGTTTAGTTGGGACCAATGAGTCCCATTAATGTGTGCATATAACCAATATGTTGTGTTTAGGACCAATGATGGCACAATAAAGTGGGTTTAGGGACAATGAGGGTTAGTTGGCACCAATGAGTCCTAATAAGGTGTTTATATAACCAATAAGTTGTGTTTACGACCATTTATGGCCCAATATGGTGTGTTTAGTTGGGACTAATGAGTCCCACTAAGGTGTGTATATAACCAATAAATTATGTTTAGGACCAATGATGGCCTAATAAGGTGTGTTTAGTAGGGCAATGAGGGTCGGTTAGAACCAATAAGTCCTAGTAAGGTGTGTATATAACCAATAAGTTGTGTTTAGGACTAATGATGGCCCAATAATGTGTGTTTAGTTGGGACTAATGAGTCCCACTAAGGTTTGTATATAACCAATAAGTTGTGTTTAGGACCAATGATGGCCCTATAAGGAGTGTTTAGTAGGGCAATGAGGGTCGGTTGGGACCAATAAGTCCTAGTAAGGTGTGTCTTATATAACCAATAAGTTGTGTTTAGGACCAATGATGGCCCAATAATGTGTGTTTAAGGGCAATAAGGGTCAGTTGGGACCAATGAGTCCCAATAAAGTGTGTATATAACCAATAAGTTGTGTTTACGACCAATTATGGCCCAATAAGGTGTGTTTAGTTGGGACCAATGAGTCCCACTAATGTGTGCATATAACCAATACGTTGTGTTTAGGACCAATGATGGCACAATAAAGTGGGTTTAGGGACAATGAGGGTTAGTTGGCACCAATGAGTCCTAATAAGGTGTTTATATAACCAATAAGTTGTGTTTACGACCAATTATGGCCCAATATGGTGTGTTTAGTTGGGACTAATGAGTCCCACTAAGGTGTGTATATAACCAATAAGTTATGTTTAGGAACAATGATGGCCTAATAAGGTGTGTTTGGTAGGGCAATGAGGGTCGGTTAGGTCCAATAAGTCCTAGTAAGGTGTGTATATAACCAATAAGTTGTGTTTAGGACCAATGATGGCCCTATAAGGAGTGTTTAGTAGGGCAATGAGGGTCGGTTGGGACCAATGAGTCATAGTAAGGTGTGTCTTATATAACCAATAAGTTGTGTTTAGGACCAATGATGGCCCAATAATGTGCGTTTAAGGGCAATGAGGGTCAGTTGGGACCAATGAGTCCCAATAAAGTGTGTATATAACCAATAAGTTGTGTTTACGACCAATTATGGCCCAATAAGGTGTGTTTAGTTGGCACCAATGAGTCCCACTAATGTGTGCATATAACCAATACGTTGTGTTTAGGACCAATGATGGCACAATAAAGTGGGTTTAGGAACAATGAGGGTTAGTTGGCACCAATGAGTCCTAATAAGGTGTTTATATAACCAATAAGTTGTGTTTACGACCAATTATGGCCCAATATGGCGTGTTTAGTTGGGACTAATGAGTCCCACTAAGGTGTGTATATAACCAATAAGTTATGTTTTGGACTAATGATGGCCCAATAAGGTGTGTTTAGTAGGGCAATGAGGGTCGGTTAGGACTAATAAGTCCTAGTAAGGTGTGTATATAACCAATAAGTTGTGTTTAGGACCAACGATGGCCCAATAATGTGTGTTCAAGGGCAATGAGGGTCCGTTGGGACCAATGAGTCCTAATAAAGTGTGTATATAACCAATAAGTTGTGTTTACGACCAATTATGGCCCAATAAGGTGTGTTTAGTTGGGACCAATGAGTCCCACTAATGTGTGCATATTACCAATACGTTGTGTTTAGGACCAATGATGGCACAATAAAGTGGGTTTAGGGACAATGAGGGTTAGTTGGCACCAATGAGTCCTAATAAGGTGTTTATATAACCAATAAGTTGTGTTTACGACCAATTATGGCCCAATATGGTGTGTTTATTTGGGACTAATGAGTCCCACTAAGGTGTGTATATAACCAATAAGTTATGTTTAGGACCAATGATGGCCCAATAAGGTGTGTTTAGTAGGGCAATGAGGGTCGGTTGGGACCAATAAGTCCTAGTAAGGTGTTTCTTATATAACCAATAAGTTGTGTTTAGGACCAATGATGGCCCAATAATGTGTGTTTAAGGGCAATGAGGGTCCGTTGGGACCAATGAGTCCCAATAAAGTGTGTATATAACCAATAAGTTGTGTTTACGACCAATTATGGCCCAATAAGGTGTGTTTATTTGGGACCAATGAGTCCCATTAATGTGTGCATATAACCAATACGTTGTGTTTAGGACCAATGATGGCACAATAAAGTGGGTTTAGGGACAATGAGGGTTAGTTGGCACCAATGAGTCCTAATAAGGTGTTTATATAACCAATAAGTTGTGTTTACGACCATTTAAGGCCCAATATGGTGTGTTTAGTTGGGACTAATGAGTCCCACTAAGGTGTGTATATAACCAATAAATTATGTTTAGGACCAATGATGGCCCAATAAGGTGTGTTTAGTAGGGCAATGAGGGTCGGTTAGAACCAATAAGTCCTAGTAAGGTGTGTATATAACCAATAAGTTGTGTTTAGGACCAATGATGGCCCAATAATGTGTGTTTAGTTGGCACCAATGAGTCCCACTAATGTGTGCATATAACCAATACGTTGTGTTTAGGACCAATGATGGCCCAATAATGTGCGTTTAAGGGCAATGAGGGTCAGTTGGGACCAATGAGTCCCAATAAAGTGTGTATATAACCAATAAGTTGTGTTTACGACCAATTATGGCCCAATAAGGTGTGTTTAGTTGGCACCAATGAGTCCCACTAATGTGTGCATATAACCAATACGTTGTGTTTAGGACCAATGATGGCACAATAAAGTGGGTTTAGGAACAATGAGGGTTAGTTGGCACCAATGAGTCCTAATAAGGTGTTTATATAACCAATAAGTTGTGTTTACGACCAATTATGGCCCAATATGGCGTGTTTAGTTGGGACTAATGAGTCCCACTAAGGTGTGTATATAACCAATAAGTTATGTTTTGGACTAATGATGGCCCAATAAGGTGTGTTTAGTAGGGCAATGAGGGTCGGTTAGGACTAATAAGTCCTAGTAAGGTGTGTATATAACCAATAAGTTGTGTTTAGGACCAACGATGGCCCAATAATGTGTGTTCAAGGGCAATGAGGGTCCGTTGGGACCAATGAGTCCTAATAAAGTGTGTATATAACCAATAAGTTGTGTTTACGACCAATTATGGCCCAATAAGGTGTGTTTAGTTGGGACCAATGAGTCCCACTAATGTGTGCATATTACCAATACGTTGTGTTTAGGACCAATGATGGCACAATAAAGTGGGTTTAGGGACAATGAGGGTTAGTTGGCACCAATGAGTCCTAATAAGGTGTTTATATAACCAATAAGTTGTGTTTACGACCAATTATGGCCCAATATGGTGTGTTTATTTGGGACTAATGAGTCCCACTAAGGTGTGTATATAACCAATAAGTTATGTTTAGGACCAATGATGGCCCAATAAGGTGTGTTTAGTAGGGCAATGAGGGTCGGTTGGGACCAATAAGTCCTAGTAAGGTGTTTCTTATATAACCAATAAGTTGTGTTTAGGACCAATGATGGCCCAATAATGTGTGTTTAAGGGCAATGAGGGTCCGTTGGGACCAATGAGTCCCAATAAAGTGTGTATATAACCAATAAGTTGTGTTTACGACCAATTATGGCCCAATAAGGTGTGTTTAGTTGGGACCAATGAGTCCCATTAATGTGTGCATATAACCAATACGTTGTGTTTAGGACCAATGATGGCACAATAAAGTGGGTTTAGGGACAATGAGGGTTAGTTGGCACCAATGAGTCCTAATAAGGTGTTTATATAACCAATAAGTTGTGTTTACGACCATTTAAGGCCCAATATGGTGTGTTTAGTTGGGACTAATGAGTCCCACTAAGGTGTGTATATAACCAATAAATTATGTTTAGGACCAATGATGGCCCAATAAGGTGTGTTTAGTAGGGCAATGAGGGTCGGTTAGAACCAATAAGTCCTAGTAAGGTGTGTATATAACCAATAAGTTGTGTTTAGGACCAATGATGGCCCAATAATGTGTGTTAAGTTGGCACCAATGAGTCCCACTAATGTGTGCATATAACCAATACGTTGTGTTTAGGACCAATGATGGCACAATAAAGTGGGTTTAGGAACAATGAGGATTAGTTGGCACCAATTAGTCCTAATAAGGTGTTTATATAACCAATAAGTTGTGTTTACGACCAATTATGGCCCAATATGGCGTGTTTAGTTGGGACTAATGAGTCCCACTAAGGTGTGTATATAACCAATAAGTTATGTTTTGGACTAATGATGGCCCATTAAGGTGTGTTTAGTAGGGCAATGAGGTTCGGTTAGGACTAATAAGTCCTAGTAAGGTGTGTATATAACCAATAAGTTGTGTTTAGGACCAACGATGGCCCAATAATGTGTGTTTAAGGGCAATGAGGGTCCGTTGGGACCAATGAGTCCTAATAAAGTGTGTATATAACCAATAAGTTGTGTTTAAGACCAATTATGGCCCAATAAGGTGTGTTTAGTTGGGACTAATGAGTCCCACTAAGGTGTGTATATAACCAATAAATTATGTTTAGGACCAATGATGGCCCAATAAGGTGTGTTTAGTAGGGCAAAGAGGGTCGGTTAGAACCAATAAGTCCTAGTAAGGTGTGTATATAACCAATAAGCTGTGTTTAGGACCAATGATGGCCCAATAATGTGTGTTTAGTTGGGACTAATGAGTCCCACTAAGGTGTGTATATAACCTATAAGTTGTGTTTAGGACCAATGATGGCCCAATAAGGTGTGTTTAGTAGGGCAATGAGGGTCGGTTGTGACCAATAAGTCCTAGTAAGTTGTTTCTTATATAACCAATAAGTTGTGTTTAGGACCAATGATGGCCCAATAATGTGTGTTTAAGGGCAATGAGGGTCCGTTGGGACAAATGAGTCCTAATAAAGTGTGTATATAACCAATAAGTTGTGTTTACGACCAATTATGGCCCAATAAGGTGTGTTTAGTTGGGACCAATGAGTCCCACTAATGTGTGCATATTACCAATACGTTGTGTTTAGGACCAATGATGGCACAATAAAGTGGGTTTAGGGACAATGAGGGTTAGTTGGCACCAATGAGTCCTAATAAGGTGTTTATATAACCAATAAGTTGTGTTTACGACCAATTATGGCCCAATATGGTGTGTTTATTTGGGACTAATGAGTCCCACTAAGGTGTGTATATAACCAATAAGTTATGTTTAGGACCAATGATGGCCCAATAAGGTGTGTTTAGTAGGGCAATGAGGGTCGGTTGGGACCAATAAGTCCTAGTAAGGTGTTTCTTATATAACCAATAAGTTGTGTTTAGGACCAATGATGGCCCAATAATGTGTGTTTAAGGGCAATGAGGGTCCGTTGGGACCAATGAGTCCCAATAAAGTGTGTATATAACCAATAAGTTGTGTTTACGACCAATTATGGCCCAATAAGGTGTGTTTAGTTGGGACCAATGAGTCCCACTAATGTGTGCATATAACCAATACGTTGTGTTTAGGACCAATGATGGCACAATAAAGTGGGTTTAGGGACAATGAGGGTTAGTTGGCACCAATGAGTCCTAATAAGGTGTTTATATAACCAATAAGTTGTGTTTACGACCAATTATGGCCCAATATGGTGTGTTTAGTTGGGACTAATGAGTCCCACTAAGGTGTGTATATAACCAATAAATTATGTTTAGGACCAATGATGGCCCAATAAGGTGTGTTTAGTAGGGCAAAGAGGGTCGGTTAGAACCAATAAGTCCTAGTAAGGTGTGTATATAACCAATAAGCTGTGTTTAGGACCAATGATGGCCCAATAATGTGTGTTTAGTTGGGACTAATGAGTCCCACTAAGGTGTGTATATAACCTATAAGTTGTGTTTAGGACCAATGATGGCCCAATAAGGTGTGTTTAGTAGGGCAATGAGGGTCGGTTGTGACCAATAAGTCCTAGTAAGTTGTTTCTTATATAACCAATAAGTTGTGTTTAGGACCAATGATGGCCCAATAATGTGTGTTTAAGGGCAATGAGGGTCCGTTGGGACAAATGAGTCCTAATAAAGTGTGTATATAACCAATAAGTTGTGTTTACGACCAATTATGGCCCAATAAGGTGTGTTTAGTTGGGACCAATGAGTCCCACTAATGTGTGCATATTACCAATACGTTGTGTTTAGGACCAATGATGGCACAATAAAGTGGGTTTAGGGACAATGAGGGTTAGTTGGCACCAATGAGTCCTAATAAGGTGTTTATATAACCAATAAGTTGTGTTTACGACCAATTATGGCCCAATATGGTGTGTTTATTTGGGACTAATGAGTCCCACTAAGGTGTGTATATAACCAATAAGTTATGTTTAGGACCAATGATGGCCCAATAAGGTGTGTTTAGTAGGGCAATGAGGGTCGGTTGGGACCAATAAGTCCTAGTAAGGTGTTTCTTATATAACCAATAAGTTGTGTTTAGGACCAATGATGGCCCAATAATGTGTGTTTAAGGGCAATGAGGGTCCGTTGGGACCAATGAGTCCCAATAAAGTGTGTATATAACCAATAAGTTGTGTTTACGACCAATTATGGCCCAATAAGGTGTGTTTAGTTGGGACCAATGAGTCCCACTAATGTGTGCATATAACCAATACGTTGTGTTTAGGACCAATGATGGCACAATAAAGTGGGTTTAGGGACAATGAGGGTTAGTTGGCACCAATGAGTCCTAATAAGGTGTTTATATAACCAATAAGTTGTGTTTACGACCAATTATGGCCCAATATGGTGTGTTTAGTTGGGACTAATGAGTCCCACTAAGGTGTGTATATAACCAATAAGTTATGTTTAGGAACAATGATGGCCTAATAAGGTGTGTTTGGTAGGGCAATGAGGGTCGGTTAGGTCCAATAAGTCCTAGTAAGGTGTGTATATAACCAATAAGTTGTGTTTAGGACCAATGATGGCCCTATAAGGAGTGTTTAGTAGGGCAATGAGGGTCGGTTGGGACCAATGAGTCATAGTAAGGTGTGTCTTATATAACCAATAAGTTGTGTTTAGGACCAATGATGGCCCAATAATGTGCGTTTAAGGGCAATGAGGGTCAGTTGGGACCAATGAGTCCCAATAAAGTGTGTATATAACCAATAAGTTGTGTTTACGACCAATTATGGCCCAATAAGGTGTGTTTAGTTGGCACCAATGAGTCCCACTAATGTGTGCATATAACCAATACGTTGTGTTTAGGACCAATGATGGCACAATAAAGTGGGTTTAGGGACAATGAGGGTTAGTTGGCACCAATGAGTCCTAATAAGGTGTTTATATAACCAATAAGTTGTGTTTACGACCAATTATGGCCCAATATGGTGTGTTTAGTTGGGACTAATGAGTCCCACTAAGGTGTGTATATAACAAATAAATTATGATTAGGACCAATGATGGCCCAATAAGGTGTGTTTAGTAGGGCAAAGAGGGTCGGTTAGAACCAATAAGTCCTAGTAAGGTGTGTATATAACCAATAAGCTGTGTTTAGGACCAATGATGGCCCAATAATGTGTGTTTAGTTGGGACTAATGAGTCCCACTAAGGTGTGTATATAACCTATAAGTTGTGTTTAGGACCAATGATGGCCCAATAAGGTGTGTTTAGTAGGGCAATGAGGGTCGGTTGTGACCAATAAGTCCTAGTAAGTTGTTTCTTATATAACCAATAAGTTGTGTTTAGGACCAATGATGGCCCAATAATGTGTGTTTAAGGGCAATGAGGGTCCGTTGGGACAAATGAGTCCTAATAAAGTGTGTATATAACCAATAAGTTGTGTTTACGACCAATTATGGCCCAATAAGGTGTGTTTAGTTGGGACCAATGAGTCCCACTAATGTGTGCATATTACCAATACGTTGTGTTTAGGACCAATGATGGCACAATAAAGTGGGTTTAGGGACAATGAGGGTTAGTTGGCACCAATGAGTCCTAATAAGGTGTTTATATAACCAATAAGTTGTGTTTACGACCAATTATGGCCCAATATGGTGTGTTTAGTTGGGACTAATGAGTCCCACTAAGGTGTGTATATAACCAATAAGTTATGTTTAGGAACAATGATGGCCTAATAAGGTGTGTTTGGTAGGGCAATGAGGGTCGGTTAGGTCCAATAAGTCCTAGTAAGGTGTGTATATAACCAATAAGTTGTGTTTAGGACCAATGATGGCCCTATAAGGAGTGTTTAGTAGGGCAATGAGGGTCGGTTGGGACCAATGAGTCATAGTAAGGTGTGTCTTATATAACCAATAAGTTGTGTTTAGGACCAATGATGGCCCAATAATGTGCGTTTAAGGGCAATGAGGGTCAGTTGGGACCAATGAGTCCCAATAAAGTGTGTATATAACCAATAAGTTGTGTTTACGACCAATTATGGCCCAATAAGGTGTGTTTAGTTGGCACCAATGAGTCCCACTAATGTGTGCATATAACCAATACGTTGTGTTTAGGACCAATGATGGCACAATAAAGTGGGTTTAGGAACAATGAGGGTTAGTTGGCACCAATGAGTCCTAATAAGGTGTTTATATAACCAATAAGTTGTGTTTACGACCAATTATGGCCCAATATGGCGTGTTTAGTTGGGACTAATGAGTCCCACTAAGGTGTGTATATAACCAATAAGTTATGTTTTGGACTAATGATGGCCCAATAAGGTGTGTTTAGTAGGGCAATGAGGGTCGGTTAGGACTAATAAGTCCTAGTAAGGTGTGTATATAACCAATAAGTTGTGTTTAGGACCAACGATGGCCCAATAATGTGTGTTCAAGGGCAATGAGGGTCCGTTGGGACCAATGAGTCCTAATAAAGTGTGTATATAACCAATAAGTTGTGTTTACGACCAATTATGGCCCAATAAGGTGTGTTTAGTTGGGACCAATGAGTCCCACTAATGTGTGCATATTACCAATACGTTGTGTTTAGGACCAATGATGGCACAATAAAGTGGGTTTAGGGACAATGAGGGTTAGTTGGCACCAATGAGTCCTAATAAGGTGTTTATATAACCAATAAGTTGTGTTTACGACCAATTATGGCCCAATATGGTGTGTTTATTTGGGACTAATGAGTCCCACTAAGGTGTGTATATAACCAATAAGTTATGTTTAGGACCAATGATGGCCCAATAAGGTGTGTTTAGTAGGGCAATGAGGGTCGGTTGGGACCAATAAGTCCTAGTAAGGTGTTTCTTATATAACCAATAAGTTGTGTTTAGGACCAATGATGGCCCAATAATGTGTGTTTAAGGGCAATGAGGGTCCGTTGGGACCAATGAGTCCCAATAAAGTGTGTATATAACCAATAAGTTGTGTTTACGACCAATTATGGCCCAATAAGGTGTGTTTATTTGGGACCAATGAGTCCCATTAATGTGTGCATATAACCAATACGTTGTGTTTAGGACCAATGATGGCACAATAAAGTGGGTTTAGGGACAATGAGGGTTAGTTGGCACCAATGAGTCCTAATAAGGTGTTTATATAACCAATAAGTTGTGTTTACGACCATTTAAGGCCCAATATGGTGTGTTTAGTTGGGACTAATGAGTCCCACTAAGGTGTGTATATAACCAATAAATTATGTTTAGGACCAATGATGGCCCAATAAGGTGTGTTTAGTAGGGCAATGAGGGTCGGTTAGAACCAATAAGTCCTAGTAAGGTGTGTATATAACCAATAAGTTGTGTTTAGGACCAATGATGGCCCAATAATGTGTGTTTAGTTGGCACCAATGAGTCCCACTAATGTGTGCATATAACCAATACGTTGTGTTTAGGACCAATGATGGCCCAATAATGTGCGTTTAAGGGCAATGAGGGTCAGTTGGGACCAATGAGTCCCAATAAAGTGTGTATATAACCAATAAGTTGTGTTTACGACCAATTATGGCCCAATAAGGTGTGTTTAGTTGGCACCAATGAGTCCCACTAATGTGTGCATATAACCAATACGTTGTGTTTAGGACCAATGATGGCACAATAAAGTGGGTTTAGGAACAATGAGGGTTAGTTGGCACCAATGAGTCCTAATAAGGTGTTTATATAACCAATAAGTTGTGTTTACGACCAATTATGGCCCAATATGGCGTGTTTAGTTGGGACTAATGAGTCCCACTAAGGTGTGTATATAACCAATAAGTTATGTTTTGGACTAATGATGGCCCAATAAGGTGTGTTTAGTAGGGCAATGAGGGTCGGTTAGGACTAATAAGTCCTAGTAAGGTGTGTATATAACCAATAAGTTGTGTTTAGGACCAACGATGGCCCAATAATGTGTGTTCAAGGGCAATGAGGGTCCGTTGGGACCAATGAGTCCTAATAAAGTGTGTATATAACCAATAAGTTGTGTTTACGACCAATTATGGCCCAATAAGGTGTGTTTAGTTGGGACCAATGAGTCCCACTAATGTGTGCATATTACCAATACGTTGTGTTTAGGACCAATGATGGCACAATAAAGTGGGTTTAGGGACAATGAGGGTTAGTTGGCACCAATGAGTCCTAATAAGGTGTTTATATAACCAATAAGTTGTGTTTACGACCAATTATGGCCCAATATGGTGTGTTTATTTGGGACTAATGAGTCCCACTAAGGTGTGTATATAACCAATAAGTTATGTTTAGGACCAATGATGGCCCAATAAGGTGTGTTTAGTAGGGCAATGAGGGTCGGTTGGGACCAATAAGTCCTAGTAAGGTGTTTCTTATATAACCAATAAGTTGTGTTTAGGACCAATGATGGCCCAATAATGTGTGTTTAAGGGCAATGAGGGTCCGTTGGGACCAATGAGTCCCAATAAAGTGTGTATATAACCAATAAGTTGTGTTTACGACCAATTATGGCCCAATAAGGTGTGTTTATTTGGGACCAATGAGTCCCATTAATGTGTGCATATAACCAATACGTTGTGTTTAGGACCAATGATGGCACAATAAAGTGGGTTTAGGGACAATGAGGGTTAGTTGGCACCAATGAGTCCTAATAAGGTGTTTATATAACCAATAAGTTGTGTTTACGACCATTTAAGGCCCAATATGGTGTGTTTAGTTGGGACTAATGAGTCCCACTAAGGTGTGTATATAACCAATAAATTATGTTTAGGACCAATGATGGCCCAATAAGGTGTGTTTAGTAGGGCAATGAGGGTCGGTTAGAACCAATAAGTCCTAGTAAGGTGTGTATATAACCAATAAGTTGTGTTTAGGACCAATGATGGCCCAATAATGTGTGTTTAGTTGGCACCAATGAGTCCCACTAATGTGTGCATATAACCAATACGTTGTGTTTAGGACCAATGATGGCCCAATAATGTGCGTTTAAGGGCAATGAGGGTCAGTTGGGACCAATGAGTCCCAATAAAGTGTGTATATAACCAATAAGTTGTGTTTACGACCAATTATGGCCCAATAAGGTGTGTTTAGTTGGCACCAATGAGTCCCACTAATGTGTGCATATAACCAATACGTTGTGTTTAGGACCAATGATGGCACAATAAAGTGGGTTTAGGAACAATGAGGGTTAGTTGGCACCAATGAGTCCTAATAAGGTGTTTATATAACCAATAAGTTGTGTTTACGACCAATTATGGCCCAATATGGCGTGTTTAGTTGGGACTAATGAGTCCCACTAAGGTGTGTATATAACCAATAAGTTATGTTTTGGACTAATGATGGCCCAATAAGGTGTGTTTAGTAGGGCAATGAGGGTCGGTTAGGACTAATAAGTCCTAGTAAGGTGTGTATATAACCAATAAGTTGTGTTTAGGACCAACGATGGCCCAATAATGTGTTTCAAGGGCAATGAGGGTCCGTTGGGACCAATGAGTCCTAATAAAGTGTGTATATAACCAATAAGTTGTGTTTACGACCAATTATGGCCCAATAAGGTGTGTTTAGTTGGGACCAATGAGTCCCACTAATGTGTGCATATTACCAATACGTTGTGTTTAGGACCAATGATGGCACAATAAAGTGGGTTTAGGGACAATGAGGGTTAGTTGGCACCAATGAGTCCTAATAAGGTGTTTATATAACCAATAAGTTGTGTTTACGACCAATTATGGCCCAATATGGTGTGTTTATTTGGGACTAATGAGTCCCACTAAGGTGTGTATATAACCAATAAGTTATGTTTAGGACCAATGATGGCCCAATAAGGTGTGTTTAGTAGGGCAATGAGGGTCGGTTGGGACCAATAAGTCCTAGTAAGGTGTTTCTTATATAACCAATAAGTTGTGTTTAGGACCAATGATGGCCCAATAATGTGTGTTTAAGGGCAATGAGGGTCCGTTGGGACCAATGAGTCCCAATAAAGTGTGTATATAACCAATAAGTTGTGTTTACGACCAATTATGGCCCAATAAGGTGTGTTTAGTTGGGACCAATGAGTCCCATTAATGTGTGCATATAACCAATACGTTGTGTTTAGGACCAATGATGGCACAATAAAGTGGGTTTAGGGACAATGAGGGTTAGTTGGCACCAATGAGTCCTAATAAGGTGTTTATATAACCAATAAGTTGTGTTTACGACCATTTAAGGCCCAATATGGTGTGTTTAGTTGGGACTAATGAGTCCCACTAAGGTGTGTATATAACCAATAAATTATGTTTAGGACCAATGATGGCCCAATAAGGTGTGTTTAGTAGGGCAATGAGGGTCGGTTAGAACCAATAAGTCCTAGTAAGGTGTGTATATAACCAATAAGTTGTGTTTAGGACCAATGATGGCCCAATAATGTGTGTTAAGTTGGCACCAATGAGTCCCACTAATGTGTGCATATAACCAATACGTTGTGTTTAGGACCAATGATGGCACAATAAAGTGGGTTTAGGAACAATGAGGATTAGTTGGCACCAATTAGTCCTAATAAGGTGTTTATATAACCAATAAGTTGTGTTTACGACCAATTATGGCCCAATATGGCGTGTTTAGTTGGGACTAATGAGTCCCACTAAGGTGTGTATATAACCAATAAGTTATGTTTTGGACTAATGATGGCCCATTAAGGTGTGTTTAGTAGGGCAATGAGGTTCGGTTAGGACTAATAAGTCCTAGTAAGGTGTGTATATAACCAATAAGTTGTGTTTAGGACCAACGATGGCCCAATAATGTGTGTTTAAGGGCAATGAGGGTCCGTTGGGACCAATGAGTCCTAATAAAGTGTGTATATAACCAATAAGTTGTGTTTAAGACCAATTATGGCCCAATAAGGTGTGTTTAGTTGGTACCAATGAGTCCCACTAATGTGTGCATATTACCAATACGTTGTGTTTAGGACCAATGATGGCACAATAAAGTGGGTTTAGGGACAATGAGGGTTAGTTGGCACCAACGAGTCCTAATAAGGTGTTTATATAACCAATAAGTTGTGTTTACGACCAATTATGGCCCAATATGGTGTGTTTATTTGGGACTAATGAGTCCCACTAAGGTGTGTATATAACCAATAAGTTATGTTTAGGACCAATGATGGCCCAATAAGGTGTGTTTAGTAGGGCAATGAGGGTCGGTTAGAACCAATAAGTCCTAGTAAGGTTTGTATATAACCAATAAGTTGTGTTTAGGACCAACGATGGCCCAATAATGTGTGTTTAGTTGGGACTAATGAGTCCCACTAAGGTGTGTATATAACCTATAAGTTGTGTTTAGGACCAATGATGGCCCAATAAGGTGTGTTTAGTAGGGCAATGAGGGTCGGTTGTGACCAATAAGTCCTAGTAAGGTGTTTCTTATATAACCAATAAGTTGTGTTTAGGACCAATGATGGCCCAATAATGTGTGTTTAAGGGCAATGAGGGTCCGTTGGGACCAATGAGTCCCAATAAAGTGTGTATATAACCAATAAGTTGTGTTTACGACCAATTATGGCCCAATAAGGTGTGTTTAGTTGGGACCAATGAGTCCCATTAATGTGTGCATATAACCAATACGTTGTGTTCAGGACCAATGATGGCACGATAAAGTGGGTTTAGGGACAATGAGGGTTAGTTGGCACCAATGAGTCCTAATAAGGTGTTTATATAACCAATAAGTTGTGTTTACGACCAATTATGGCCCAATATGGTGTGTTTAGTTGGGACTAATGAGTCCCACTAAGGTGTGTATATAACAAATAAATTATGATTAGGACCAATGATGGCCCAATAAGGTGTGTTTAGTAGGGCAAAGAGGGTCGGTTAGAACCAATAAGTCCTAGTAAGGTGTGTATATAACCAATAAGCTGTGTTTAGGACCAATGATGGCCCAATAATGTGTGTTTAGTTGGGACTAATGAGTCCCACTAAGGTGTGTATATAACCTATAAGTTGTGTTTAGGACCAATGATGGCCCAATAAGGTGTGTTTAGTAGGGCAATGAGGGTCGGTTGTGACCAATAAGTCCTAGTAAGTTGTTTCTTATATAACCAATAAGTTGTGTTTAGGACCAATGATGGCCCAATAATGTGTGTTTAAGGGCAATGAGGGTCCGTTGGGACAAATGAGTCCTAATAAAGTGTGTATATAACCAATAAGTTGTGTTTACGACCAATTATGGCCCAATAAGGTGTGTTTAGTTGGGACCAATGAGTCCCACTAATGTGTGCATATTACCAATACGTTGTGTTTAGGACCAATGATGGCACAATAAAGTGGGTTTAGGGACAATGAGGGTTAGTTGGCACCAATGAGTCCTAATAAGGTGTTTATATAACCAATAAGTTGTGTTTACGACCAATTATGGCCCAATATGGTGTGTTTAGTTGGGACTAATGAGTCCCACTAAGGTGTGTATATAACAAATAAATTATGATTAGGACCAATGATGGCCCAATAAGGTGTGTTTAGTAGGGCAAAGAGGGTCGGTTAGAACCAATAAGTCCTAGTAAGGTGTGTATATAACCAATAAGCTGTGTTTAGGACCAATGATGGCCCAATAATGTGTGTTTAGTTGGGACTAATGAGTCCCACTAAGGTGTGTATATAACCTATAAGTTGTGTTTAGGACCAATGATGGCCCAATAAGGTGTGTTTAGTAGGGCAATGAGGGTCGGTTGTGACCAATAAGTCCTAGTAAGTTGTTTCTTATATAACCAATAAGTTGTGTTTAGGACCAATGATGGCCCAATAATGTGTGTTTAAGGGCAATGAGGGTCCGTTGGGACAAATGAGTCCTAATAAAGTGTGTATATAACCAATAAGTTGTGTTTACGACCAATTATGGCCCAATAAGGTGTGTTTAGTTGGGACCAATGAGTCCCACTAATGTGTGCATATTACCAATACGTTGTGTTTAGGACCAATGATGGCACAATAAAGTGGGTTTAGGGACAATGAGGGTTAGTTGGCACCAATGAGTCCTAATAAGGTGTTTATATAACCAATAAGTTGTGTTTACGACCAATTATGGCCCAATATGGTGTGTTTATTTGGGACTAATGAGTCCCACTAAGGTGTGTATATAACCAATAAGTTATGTTTAGGACCAATGATGGCCCAAAAAGGTGTGTTTAGTAGGGCAATGAGGGTCGGTTGGGACCAATAAGTCCTAGTAAGGTGTTTCTTATATAACCAATAAGTTGTGTTTAGGACCAATGATGGCCCAATAATGTGTGTTTAAGGGCAATGAGGGTCCGTTGGGACCAATGAGTCCCAATAAAGTGTGTATATAACCAATAAGTTGTGTTTACGACCAATTATGGCCCAATAAGGTGTGTTTAGTTGGGACCAATGAGTCCCATTAATGTGTGCATATAACCAATACGTTGTGTTTAGGACCAATGATGGCACAATAAAGTGGGTTTAGGGACAATGAGGGTTAGTTGGCACCAATGAGTCCTAATAATGTGTTTATATAACCAATAAGTTGTGTTTACGACCATTTATGGCTCAATATGGTGTGTTTAGTTGGGACTAATGAGTCCCACTAAGGTGTGTATATAACCAATAAATTATGTTTAGGACCAATGATGGCCTAATAAGGTGTGTTTAGTAGGGCAATGAGGGTCGGTTAGAACCAATAAGTCCTAGTAAGGTGTGTATATAACCAATAAGTTGTGTTTAGGACTAATGATGGCCCAATAATGTGTGTTTAGTTGGGACTAATGAGTCCCACTAAGGTGTGTATATAACCTATAAGTTGTGTTTAGGACCAATGATGGCCCAATAAGGTGTGTTTAGTAGGGCAATGAGGGTCGGTTGTGACCAATAAGTCCTAGTAAGTTGTTTCTTATATAACCAATAAGTTGTGTTTAGGACCAATGATGGCCCAATAATGTGTGTTTAAGGGCAATGAGGGTCCGTTGGGACAAATGAGTCCTAATAAAGTGTGTATATAACCAATAAGTTGTGTTTACGACCAATTATGGCCCAATAAGGTGTGTTTAGTTGGGACCAATGAGTCCCACTAATGTGTGCATATTACCAATACGTTGTGTTTAGGACCAATGATGGCACAATAAAGTGGGTTTAGGGACAATGAGGGTTAGTTGGCACCAATGAGTCCTAATAAGGTGTTTATATAACCAATAAGTTGTGTTTACGACCAATTATGGCCCAATATGGTGTGTTTAGTTGGGACTAATGAGTCCCACTAAGGTGTGTATATAACAAATAAATTATGATTAGGACCAATGATGGCCCAATAAGGTGTGTTTAGTAGGGCAAAGAGGGTCGGTTAGAACCAATAAGTCCTAGTAAGGTGTGTATATAACCAATAAGCTGTGTTTAGGACCAATGATGGCCCAATAATGTGTGTTTAGTTGGGACTAATGAGTCCCACTAAGGTGTGTATATAACCTATAAGTTGTGTTTAGGACCAATGATGGCCCAATAAGGTGTGTTTAGTAGGGCAATGAGGGTCGGTTGTGACCAATAAGTCCTAGTAAGTTGTTTCTTATATAACCAATAAGTTGTGTTTAGGACCAATGATGGCCCAATAATGTGTGTTTAAGGGCAATGAGGGTCCGTTGGGACAAATGAGTCCTAATAAAGTGTGTATATAACCAATAAGTTGTGTTTACGACCAATTATGGCCCAATAAGGTGTGTTTAGTTGGGACCAATGAGTCCCACTAATGTGTGCATATTACCAATACGTTGTGTTTAGGACCAATGATGGCACAATAAAGTGGGTTTAGGGACAATGAGGGTTAGTTGGCACCAATGAGTCCTAATAAGGTGTTTATATAACCAATAAGTTGTGTTTACGACCAATTATGGCCCAATATGGTGTGTTTATTTGGGACTAATGAGTCCCACTAAGGTGTGTATATAACCAATAAGTTATGTTTAGGACCAATGATGGCCCAAAAAGGTGTGTTTAGTAGGGCAATGAGGGTCGGTTGGGACCAATAAGTCCTAGTAAGGTGTTTCTTATATAACCAATAAGTTGTGTTTAGGACCAATGATGGCCCAATAATGTGTGTTTAAGGGCAATGAGGGTCCGTTGGGACCAATGAGTCCCAATAAAGTGTGTATATAACCAATAAGTTGTGTTTACGACCAATTATGGCCCAATAAGGTGTGTTTAGTTGGGACCAATGAGTCCCATTAATGTGTGCATATAACCAATACGTTGTGTTTAGGACCAATGATGGCACAATAAAGTGGGTTTAGGGACAATGAGGGTTAGTTGGCACCAATGAGTCCTAATAAGGTGTTTATATAACCAATAAGTTGTGTTTACGACCATTTATGGCTCAATATGGTGTGTTTAGTTGGGACTAATGAGTCCCACTAAGGTGTGTATATAACCAATAAATTATGTTTAGGACCAATGATGGCCTAATAAGGTGTGTTTAGTAGGGCAATGAGGGTCGGTTAGAACCAATAAGTCCTAGTAAGGTGTGTATATAACCAATAAGTTGTGTTTAGGACTAATGATGGCCCAATAATGTGTGTTTAGTTGGGACTAATGAGTCCCACTAAGGTTTGTATATAACCAATAAGTTGTGTTTAGGACCAATGATGGCCCTATAAGGAGTGTTTAGTAGGGCAATGAGGGTCGGTTGGGACCAATAAGTCCTAGTAAGGTGTGTCTTATATAACCAATAAGTTGTGTTTAGGACCAATGATGGCCCAATAATGTGTGTTTAAGGGCAATAAGGGTCAGTTGGGACCAATGAGTCCCAATAAAGTGTGTATATAACCAATAAGTTGTGTTTACGACCAATTATGGCCCAATAAGGTGTGTTTAGTTGGGACCAATGAGTCCCACTAATGTGTGCATATAACCAATACGTTGTGTTTAGGACCAATGATGGCACAATAAAGTGGGTTTAGGGACAATGAGGGTTAGTTGGCACCAATGAGTCCTAATAAGGTGTTTATATAACCAATAAGTTGTGTTTACGACCAATTATGGCCCAATATGGTGTGTTTAGTTGGGACTAATGAGTCCCACTAAGGTGTGTATATAACCAATAAGTTATGTTTAGGAACAATGATGGCCTAATAAGGTGTGTTTGGTAGGGCAATGAGGGTCGGTTAGGTCCAATAAGTCCTAGTAAGGTGTGTATATAACCAATAAGTTGTGTTTAGGACCAATGATGGCCCTATAAGGAGTGTTTAGTAGGGCAATGAGGGTCGGTTGGGACCAATGAGTCATAGTAAGGTGTGTCTTATATAACCAATAAGTTGTGTTTAGGACCAATGATGGCCCAATAATGCGCGTTTAAGGGCAATGAGGGTCAGTTGGGACCAATGAGTCCCAATAAAGTGTGTATATAACCAATAAGTTGTGTTTACGACCAATTATGGCCCAATAAGGTGTGTTTAGTTGGCACCAATGAGTCCCACTAATGTGTGCATATAACCAATACGTTGTGTTTAGGACCAATGATGGCACAATAAAGTGGGTTCAAGGGCAATGAGGGTCCGTTGGGACCAATGAGTCCTAATAAAGTGTGTATATAACCAATAAGTTGTGTTTACGACCAATTATGGCCCAATAAGGTGTGTTTAGTTGGGACCAATGAGTCCCACTAATGTGTGCATATTACCAATACGTTGTGTTTAGGACCAATGATGGCACAATAAAGTGGGTTTAGGGACAATGAGGGTTAGTTGGCACCAATGAGTCCTAATAAGGTGTTTATATAACCAATAAGTTGTGTTTACGACCAATTATGGCCCAATATGGTGTGTTTATTTGGGACTAATGAGTCCCACTAAGGTGTGTATATAACCAATAAGTTATGTTTAGGACCAATGATGGCCCAATAAGGTGTGTTTAGTAGGGCAATGAGGGTCGGTTGGGACCAATAAGTCCTAGTAAGGTGTTTCTTATATAACCAATAAGTTGTGTTTAGGACCAATGATGGCCCAATAATGTGTGTTTAAGGGCAATGAGGGTCCGTTGGGACCAATGAGTCCCAATAAAGTGTGTATATAACCAATAAGTTGTGTTTACGACCAATTATGGCCCAATAAGGTGTGTTTAGTTGGGACCAATGAGTCCCATTAATGTGTGCATATAACCAATACGTTGTGTTTAGGACCAATGATGGCACAATAAAGTGGGTTTAGGGACAATGAGGGTTAGTTGGCACCAATGAGTCCTAATAAGGTGTTTATATAACCAATAAGTTGTGTTTACGACCATTTAAGGCCCAATATGGTGTGTTTAGTTGGGACTAATGAGTCCCACTAAGGTGTGTATATAACCAATAAATTATGTTTAGGACCAATGATGGCCCAATAAGGTGTGTTTAGTAGGGCAATGAGGGTCGGTTAGAACCAATAAGTCCTAGTAAGGTGTGTATATAACCAATAAGTTGTGTTTAGGACCAATGATGGCCCAATAATGTGTGTTTAGTTGGCACCAATGAGTCCCACTAATGTGTGCATATAACCAATACGTTGTGTTTAGGACCAATGATGGCCCAATAATGTGCGTTTAAGGGCAATGAGGGTCAGTTGGGACCAATGAGTCCCAATAAAGTGTGTATATAACCAATAAGTTGTGTTTACGACCAATTATGGCCCAATAAGGTGTGTTTAGTTGGCACCAATGAGTCCCACTAATGTGTGCATATAACCAATACGTTGTGTTTAGGACCAATGATGGCACAATAAAGTGGGTTTAGGAACAATGAGGGTTAGTTGGCACCAATGAGTCCTAATAAGGTGTTTATATAACCAATAAGTTGTGTTTACGACCAATTATGGCCCAATATGGCGTGTTTAGTTGGGACTAATGAGTCCCACTAAGGTGTGTATATAACCAATAAGTTATGTTTTGGACTAATGATGGCCCAATAAGGTGTGTTTAGTAGGGCAATGAGGGTCGGTTAGAACCAATAAGTCCTAGTAAGGTGTGTATATAACCAATAAGTTGTGTTTAGGACTAATGATGGCCCAATAATGTGTGTTTAGTTGGGACTAATGAGTCCCACTAAGGTTTGTATATAACCAATAAGTTGTGTTTAGGACCAATGATGGCCCTATAAGGAGTGTTTAGTAGGGCAATGAGGGTCGGTTGGGACCAATAAGTCCTAGTAAGGTGTGTCTTATATAACCAATAAGTTGTGTTTAGGACCAATGATGGCCCAATAATGTGTGTTTAAGGGCAATAAGGGTCAGTTGGGACCAATGAGTCCCAATAAAGTGTGTATATAACCAATAAGTTGTGTTTACGACCAATTATGGCCCAATAAGGTGTGTTTAGTTGGGACCAATGAGTCCCACTAATGTGTGCATATAACCAATACGTTGTGTTTAGGACCAATGATGGCACAATAAAGTGGGTTTAGGGACAATGAGGGTTAGTTGGCACCAATGAGTCCTAATAAGGTGTTTATATAACCAATAAGTTGTGTTTACGACCAATTATGGCCCAATATGGTGTGTTTAGTTGGGACTAATGAGTCCCACTAAGGTGTGTATATAACCAATAAGTTATGTTTAGGAACAATGATGGCCTAATAAGGTGTGTTTGGTAGGGCAATGAGGGTCGGTTAGGTCCAATAAGTCCTAGTAAGGTGTGTATATAACCAATAAGTTGTGTTTAGGACCAATGATGGCCCTATAAGGAGTGTTTAGTAGGGCAATGAGGGTCGGTTGGGACCAATGAGTCATAGTAAGGTGTGTCTTATATAACCAATAAGTTGTGTTTAGGACCAATGATGGCCCAATAATGTGCGTTTAAGGGCAATGAGGGTCAGTTGGGACCAATGAGTCCCAATAAAGTGTGTATATAACCAATAAGTTGTGTTTACGACCAATTATGGCCCAATAAGGTGTGTTTAGTTGGCACTAATGAGTCCCACTAATGTGTGCATATAACCAATACGTTGTGTTTAGGACCAATGATGGCACAATAAAGTGGGTTTAGGAACAATGAGGGTTAGTTGGCACCAATGAGTCCTAATAAGGTGTTTATATAACCAATAAGTTGTGTTTACGACCAAATATGGCCCAATATGGCGTGTTTAGTTGGGACTAATGAGTCCCACTAAGGTGTGTATATAACCAATAAGTTATGTTTTGGACTAATGATGGCCCAATAAGGTGTGTTTAGTAGGGCAATGAGGGTCGGTTAGGACTAATAAGTCCTAGTAAGGTGTGTATATAACCAATAAGTTGTGTTTAGGACCAACGATGGCCCAATAATGTGTGTTCAAGGGCAATGAGGGTCCGTTGGGACCAATGAGTCCTAATAAAGTGTGTATATAACCAATAAGTTGTGTTTACGACCAATTATGGCCCAATAAGGTGTGTTTAGTTGGGACCAATGAGTCCCACTAATGTGTGCATATTAACAATACGTTGTGTTTAGGACCAATGATGGCACAATAAAGTGGGTTTAGGGACAATGAGGGTTAGTTGGCACCAATGAGTCCTAATAAGGTGTTTATATAACCAATAAGTTGTGTTTACGACCAATTATGGCCCAATATGGTGTGTTTATTTGGGACTAATGAGTCCCACTAAGGTGTGTATATAACCAATAAGTTATGTTTAGGACCAATGATGGCCCAATAAGGTGTGTTTAGTAGGGCAATGAGGGTCGGTTGGGACCAATAAGTCCTAGTAAGGTGTTTCTTATATAACCAATAAGTTGTGTTTAGGACCAATGATGGCCCAATAATGTGTGTTTAAGGGCAATGAGGGTCCGTTGGGACCAATGAGTCCCAATAAAGTGTGTATATAACCAATAAGTTGTGTTTACGACCAATTATGGCCCAATAAGGTGTGTTTAGTTGGGACCAATGAGTCCCATTAATGTGTGCATATAACCAATACGTTGTGTTTAGGACCAATGATGGCACAATAAAGTGGGTTTAGGGACAATGAGGGTTAGTTGGCACCAATGAGTCCTAATAAGGTGTTTATATAACCAATAAGTTGTGTTTACGACCATTTAAGGCCCAATATGGTGTGTTTAGTTGGGACTAATGAGTCCCACTAAGGTGTGTATATAACCAATAAATTATGTTTAGGACCAATGATGGCCCAATAAGGTGTGTTTAGTAGGGCAATGAGGGACGGTTAGAACCAATAAGTCCTAGTAAGGTGTGTATATAACCAATAAGTTGTGTTTAGGACCAATGATGGCCCAATAATGTGTGTTTAGTTGGCACCAACGAGTCCCACTAATGTGTGCATATAACCAATACGTTGTGTTTAGGACCAATGATGGCCCAATAATGTGCGTTTAAGGGCAATGAGGGTCAGTTGGGACCAATGAGTCCCAATAAAGTGTGTATATAACCAATAAGTTGTGTTTACGACCAATTATGGCCCAATAAGGTGTGTTTAGTTGGCACCAATGAGTCCCACTAATGTGTGCATATAACCAATACGTTGTGTTTAGGACCAATGATGGCACAATAAAGTGGGTTTAGGAACAATGAGGGTTAGTTGGCACCAATGAGTCCTAATAAGGTGTTTATATAACCAATAAGTTGTGTTTACGACCAATTATGGCCCAATATGGCGTGTTTAGTTGGGACTAATGAGTCCCACTAAGGTGTGTATATAACCAATAAGTTATGTTTTGGACTAATGATGGCCCAATAAGGTGTGTTTAGTAGGGCAATGAGGGTCGGTTAGGACTAATAAGTCCTAGTAAGGTGTGTATATAACCAATAAGTTGTGTTTAGGACCAACGATGGCCCAATAATGTGTGTTCAAGGGCAATGAGGGTCCGTTTGGACCAATGAGTCCTAATAAAGTGTGTATATAACCAATAAGTTGTGTTTACGACCAATTATGGCCCAATAAGGTGTGTTTAGTTGGGACCAATGAGTCCCACTAATGTGTGCATATTACCAATACGTTGTGTTTAGGACCAATGATGGCACAATAAAGTGGGTTTAGGGACAATGAGGGTTAGTTGGCACCAATGAGTCCTAATAAGGTGTTTATATAACCAATAAGTTGTGTTTACGACCAATTATGGCCCAATATGGTGTGTTTATTTGGGACTAATGAGTCCCACTAAGGTGTGTATATAACCAATAAGTTATGTTTAGGACCAATGATGGCCCAATAAGGTGTGTTTAGTAGGGCAATGAGGGTCGGTTGGGACCAATAAGTCCTAGTAAGGTGTTTCTTATATAACCAATAAGTTGTGTTTAGGACCAATGATGGCCCAATAATGTGTGTTTAAGGGCAATGAGGGTCCGTTGGGACCAATGAGTCCCAATAAAGTGTGTATATAACCAATAAGTTGTGTTTACGACCAATTATGGCCCAATAAGGTGTGTTTAGTTGGGACCAATGAGTCCCACTAATGTGTGCATATTACCAATACGTTGTGTTTAGGACCAATGATGGCACAATAAAGTGGGTTTAGGGACAATGAGGGTTAGTTGGCACCAATGAGTCCTAATAAGGTGTTTATATAACCAATAAGTTGTGTTTACGACCAATTATGGCCCAATATGGTGTGTTTATTTGGGACTAATGAGTCCCACTAAGGTGTGTATATAACCAATAAGTTATGTTTAGGACCAATGATGGCCCAATAAGGTGTGTTTAGTAGGGCAATGAGGGTCGGTTGGGACCAATAAGTCCTAGTAAGGTGTTTCTTATATAACCAATAAGTTGTGTTTAGGACCAATGATGGCCCAATAATGTGTGTTTAAGGGCAATGAGGGTCCGTTGGGACCAATGAGTCCCAATAAAGTGTGTATATAACCAATAAGTTGTGTTTACGACCAATTATGGCCCAATAAGTTGTGTTTAGTTGGGACCAATGAGTCCCATTAATGTGTGCATATAACCAATACGTTGTGTTTAGGACCAATGATGGCACAATAAAGTGGGTTTAGGGACAATGAGGGTTAGTTGGCACCAATGAGTCCTAATAAGGTGTTTATATAAACAATAAGTTGTGTTTACGACCATTTAAGGCCCAATATGGTGTGTTTAGTTGGGACTAATGAGTCCCACTAAGGTGTGTATATAACCAATAAATTATGTTTAGGACCAATGATGGCCCAATAAGGTGTGTTTAGTAGGGCAATGAGGGTCGGTTAGAACCAATAAGTCCTAGTAAGGTGTGTATATAACCAATAAGTTGTGTTTAGGACCAATGATGGCCCAATAATGTGTGTTTAGTTGGCACCAATGAGTCCCACTAATGTGTGCATATAACCAATACGTTGTGTTTAGGACCAATGATGGCACAATAAAGTGGGTTTAGGAACAATGAGGATTAGTTGGCACCAATTAGTCCTAATAAGGTGTTTATATAACCAATAAGTTGTGTTTACGACCAATTATGGCCCAATATGGCGTGTTTAGTTGGGACTAATGAGTCCCACTAAGGTGTGTATATAACCAATAAGTTATGTTTTGGACTAATGATGGCCCATTAAGGTGTGTTTAGTAGGGCAATGAGGTTCGGTTAGGACTAATAAGTCCTAGTAAGGTGTGTATATAACCAATAAGTTGTGTTTAGGACCAACGATGGCCCAATAATGTGTGTTTAAGGGCAATGAGGGTCCGTTGGGACCAATGAGTCCTAATAAAGTGTGTATATAACCAATAAGTTGTGTTTAAGACCAATTATGGCCCAATAAGGTGTGTTTAGTTGGTACCAATGAGTCCCACTAATGTGTGCATATTACCAATACGTTGTGTTTAGGACCAATGATGGCACAATAAAGTGGGTTTAGGGACAATGAGGGTTAGTTGGCACCAACGAGTCCTAATAAGGTGTTTATATAACCAATAAGTTGTGTTTACGACCAATTATGGCCCAATATGGTGTGTTTATTTGGGACTAATGAGTCCCACTAAGGTGTGTATATAACCAATAAGTTATGTTTAGGACCAATGATGGCCCAATAAGGTGTGTTTAGTAGGGCAATGAGGGTCGGTTAGAACCAATAAGTCCTAGTAAGGTTTGTATATAACCAATAAGTTGTGTTTAGGACCAACGATGGCCCAATAATGTGTGTTTAGTTGGGACTAATGAGTCCCACTAAGGTGTGTATATAACCAATAAGTTGTGTTTAGGACCAATGATGGCCCAATAAGGTGTGTTTAGTAGGGCAATGAGGGTCGGTTGGGACCAATAAGTCCTAGTAAGGTGTGTCTTATATAACCAATAAGTTGTGTTTAGGACCAATGATGGCCCAATAATGTGTGTTTAAGGGCAATGAGGGTCCGTTGGGACCAATGAGTCCCAATAAAGTGTGTATATAACCAATAAGTTTTATTTAAGACCAATTATGGCCCAAAAAGGTGTGTTTAGTTGGGACCAATGAGTCCCACTAATGTGTGTATATGCCAATACGTTGTGTTCAGGACCAATGATGGCACAATAAAGTGGGTTTAGGGACAATAAGGGTTAGTTGGCACCAATGAGTCCTAATAAGGTGTTTATATAACCAATAAGTTGTGTTTACGACTAATTATGGCCCAATATGGTGTGGTTAGTTGGGACTAATGAGTCCCACTAAGGTGTGTATATAACCAATAAATTATGTTTAGGACCAATGATGGCCCAATAAGGTGTGTTTAGTAGGGCAATGAGGGTCGGTTGGGACCAATAAGTCCTAGTAAGGTGTTTCTTATATAACCAATAAGTTGTGTTTAGGACCAATGATGGCCCAATAATGTGTGTTTAAGGGCAATGAGGGTCCGTTGGGACCAATGAGTCCCAATAAAGTGTGTATATAACCAATAAGTTGTGTTTACGACCAATTATGGCCCAATAAGGTGTGTTTAGTTGGGACCAATGAGTCCCATTAATGTGTGCATATAACCAATACGTTGTGTTTAGGACCAATGATGGCACAATAAAGTGGGTTTAGGGACAATGAGGGTTAGTTGGCACCAATGAGTCCTAATAAGGTGTTTATATAACCAATAAGTTGTGTTTACGACCATTTATGGCCCAATATGGTGTGTTTAGTTGGGAATAATGAGTCCCACTAAGGTTTGTATATAACCAATAAATTATGTTTAGGACCAATGATGGCCTAATAAGGTGTGTTTAGTAGGGCAATGAGGGTCGGTTAGAACCAATAAGTCCTAGTAAGGTGTGTATATAACCAATAAGTTGTGTTTAGGACTAATGATGGCCCAATAATGTGTGTTTAGTTGGGACTAATGAGTCCCACTAAGGTTTGTATATAACCAATAAGTTGTGTTTAGGACCAATGATGGCCCTATAAGGAGTGTTTAGTAGGGCAATGAGGGTCGGTTGGGACCAATAAGTCCTAGTAAGGTGTGTCTTATATAACCAATAAGTTGTGTTTAGGACCAATGATGGCCCAATAATGTGTGTTTAAGGGCAATAAGGGTCAGTTGGGACCAATGAGTCCCAATAAAGTGTGTATATAACCAATAAGTTGTGTTTACGACCAATTATGGCCCAATAAGGTGTGTTTAGTTGGGACCAATGAGTCCCACTAATGTGTGCATATAACCAATACGTTGTGTTTAGGACCAATGATGGCACAATAAAGTGGGTTTAGGGACAATGAGGGTTAGTTGGCACCAATGAGTCCTAATAAGGTGTTTATATAACCAATAAGTTGTGTTTACGACCAATTATGGCCCAATATGGTGTGTTTAGTTGGGACTAATGAGTCCCACTAAGGTGTGTATATAACCAATAAGTTATGTTTAGGAACAATGATGGCCTAATAAGGTGTGTTTGGTAGGGCAATGAGGGTCGGTTAGGTCCAATAAGTCCTAGTAAGGTGTGTATATAACCAATAAGTTGTGTTTAGGACCAATGATGGCCCTATAAGGAGTGTTTAGTAGGGCAATGAGGGTCGGTTGGGACCAATGAGTCATAGTAAGGTGTGTCTTATATAACCAATAAGTTGTGTTTAGGACCAATGATGGCCCAATAATGTGCGTTTAAGGGCAATGAGGGTCAGTTGGGACCAATGAGTCCCAATAAAGTGTGTATATAACCAATAAGTTGTGTTTACGACCAATTATGGCCCAATAAGGTGTGTTTAGTTGGCACCAATGAGTCCCACTAATGTGTGCATATAACCAATACGTTGTGTTTAGGACCAATGATGGCACAATAAAGTGGGTTTAGGAACAATGAGGGTTAGTTGGCACCAATGAGTCCTAATAAGGTGTTTATATAACCAATAAGTTGTGTTTACGACCAATTATGGCCCAATATGGCGTGTTTAGTTGGGACTAATGAGTCCCACTAAGGTGTGTATATAACCAATAAGTTATGTTTTGGACTAATGATGGCCCAATAAGGTGTGTTTAGTAGGGCAATGAGGGTCGGTTAGGACTAATAAGTCCTAGTAAGGTGTGTATATAACCAATAAGTTGTGTTTAGGACCAACGATGGCCCAATAATGTGTGTTCAAGGGCAATGAGGGTCCGTTGGGACCAATGAGTCCTAATAAAGTGTGTATATAACCAATAAGTTGTGTTTACGACCAATTATGGCCCAATAAGGTGTGTTTAGTTGGGACCAATGAGTCCCACTAATGTGTGCATATTACCAATACGTTGTGTTTAGGACCAATGATGGCACAATAAAGTGGGTTTAGGGACAATGAGGGTTAGTTGGCACCAATGAGTCCTAATAAGGTGTTTATATAACCAATAAGTTGTGTTTACGACCAATTATGGCCCAATATGGTGTGTTTATTTGGGACTAATGAGTCCCACTAAGGTGTGTATATAACCAATAAGTTATGTTTAGGACCAATGATGGCCCAATAAGGTGTGTTTAGTAGGGCAATGAGGGTCGGTTGGGACCAATAAGTCCTAGTAAGGTGTTTCTTATATAACCAATAAGTTGTGTTTAGGACCAATGATGGCCCAATAATGTGTGTTTAAGGGCAATGAGGGTCCGTTGGGACCAATGAGTCCCAATAAAGTGTGTATATAACCAATAAGTTGTGTTTACGACCAATTATGGCCCAATAAGGTGTGTTTAGTTGGGACCAATGAGTCCCATTAATGTGTGCATATAACCAATACGTTGTGTTTAGGACCAATGATGGCACAATAAAGTGGGTTTAGGGACAATGAGGGTTAGTTGGCACCAATGAGTCCTAATAAGGTGTTTATATAACCAATAAGTTGTGTTTACGACCAATTATGGCCCAATATGGTGTGTTTAGTTGGGACTAATGAGTCCCACTAAGGTGTGTATATAACCAATAAGTTATGTTTAGGAACAATGATGGCCTAATAAGGTGTGTTTGGTAGGGCAATGAGGGTCGGTTAGGACCAATAAGTCCTAGTAAGGTGTGTATATAACCAATAAGTTGTGTTTAGGACCAATTATGGCCCTATAAGGAGTGTTTAGTAGGGCAATGAGGGTCGGTTGGGACCAATGAGTCCTAGTAAGGTGTGTCTTATATAACCAATAAGTTGTGTTTAGGACCAATGATGGCCCAATAATGTGCGTTTAAGGGCAATGAGGGTCAGTTGGGACCAATGAGTCCCAATAAAGTGTGTATATAACCAATAAGTTGTGTTTACGACCAATTATGGCCCAATAAGGTGTGTTTAGTTGGCACCAATGAGTCCCACTAATGTGTGCATATAACCAATACGTTGTGTTTAGGACCAATGATGGCACAATAAAGTGGGTTTAGGAACAATGAGGGTTAGTTGGCACCAATGAGTCCTAATAAGGTGTTTATATAACCAATAAGTTGTGTTTACGACCAATTATGGCCCAATATGGCGTGTTTAGTTGGGACTAATGAGTCCCACTAAGGTGTGTATATAACCAATAAGTTATGTTTTGGACTAATGATGGCCCAATAAGGTGTGTTTAGTAGGGCAATGAGGGTCGGTTAGGACTAATAAGTCCTAGTAAGGTGTGTATATAACCAATAAGTTGTGTTTAGGACCAACGATGGCCCAATAATGTGTGTTTAAGGGCAATGAGGGTCCGTTGGGACCAATGAGTCCTAATAAAGTGTGTATATAACCAATAAGTTGTGTTTACGACCAATTATGGCCCAATAAGGTGTGTTTAGTTGGGACCAATGAGTCCCACTAATGTGTGCATATTACCAATACGTTGTGTTTAGGACCAATGATGGCACAATAAAGTGGGTTTAGGGACAATGAGGGTTAGTTGGCACCAATGAGTCCTAATAAGGTGTTTATATAACCAATAAGTTGTGTTTACGACCAATTATGGCCCAATATGGTGTGTTTATTTGGGACTAATGAGTCCCACTAAGGTGTGTATATAACCAATAAGTTATGTTTAGGAACAATGATGGCCT
>JBCNJP010008470.1:0-16134 GCA_039602395.1 Deinandra increscens subsp. villosa
ACCTAGTCCATTTTCTAGTCTTTGTTCATTTAGACACTATGCTTAAGTCATGTAACACATTACATGTTGTGTACTAAAATGAAGTATAACATATAACCTTTTATATGTTGTGTAACATGTTATTTAACCAATTAAATAACATTTTTATCTTGCTTCTATAATTTAAATCATCCACATGATTTAATACAAGTTCAATTAATTAGAAACCGATTTCTAATTATCTTCTATAAGTGACATTTATTTAATTGATCATATCTAAATAAATATCCATTAGGTGTTTGTCTAGCTCGTTATTGGGTATGACCCGTCTTGGATCATAACGTACTAGCCACATCAATCTAGTATGTGTCTTGGGCAGACCGAGTCCAACAGTGCATTCTTCCCTTTTACAAAATATGGATCCTAATACATTTTTTCTAGTAAAACAAAATGCACCTAATCTATTACATTACATACCAAATGAAATAAATAGATTACATGCCCAAAATGAGGAACTTGAAATTATTACAACTCTTGAATAATTATAACAAGCACAAACATTCACCACAAACAATCACAAGGTCTTTTGGCTAGGCTTTATGCACCAAACATATATCTAAAAATACATCCATATGTACAAGTGTAAAAATGGTTCCCTTTTAGCCCATTTCCCTTTTCGGTCCAACACAAAACGGAAAACGTGGGTTTGTTGTCCAAACAACAAAACAACAAAATGATAAAATGCTTTAATCTTTCAAAATAACCACATGCATGTTAGTGAAGCATCTTGAAAGACAAAGGGAAACCATGAACAAAACTTTCGGTTTGTGGTATGAGGAACCAAAACCAAGAGCTTTGTGGAGCTAACCAACTAGCTCTTTGAAGCATGCATCCATATAAGCGGCTCTAGATGCCATTGTTGGGTTTTAAGAACTTTATCAAAGCCATTTTAACTCCTTAAAATGTAAAACGCAACGGAAAACAAAATCATATAACATGTTAGTTAATGTTAAAACCGATTTTTAACATTGTTTATCAAAACCCAAACCGAGGATCCAAATATGTATGCATGCTATCAAAACTAAAACAACCATAGGGTGTTTAGATTTATACCTTCTTCCAAGCTTAAGATTGTGAAGAAGATGATGTGGATGAACCGGCTTGCTATCTAACTTGAAAGCCTCAAGTGATGATACCCACGAGCTCAAGCAACAACCACCCTTGTTGCTAGGATTTCTTGAAGATGACTCTTCCTCTTAGCTTGAATCCAAATTCTTGCTTTTCTTTACTAGAACCAATTCTAGAGATGAATTGTGGAAAGGAAAATTATGCACTTGTTGTTTTAGAGAGAGAATGGAAGTGTGTTCGAGAAGGAAGAAAGGGAATGAATCTAGACCTTCTTTTATGCATGTCTTGGATAAGCAAAAGCCCACCTACCCTCATAAAGAGGTAGAGCCAGCCAAGGGGTCCAAAAGAGGGGGAAAACCATTTCAAAATTTCACTTTCCCTCCTATCTAGTCATTCACTTTAACCATCTTTTATATTTTGAAACATTGTGCTAATATGCATATCTTATGTCATGTAACATATTACATGACATGTGGAATGTTCAAAATATATTGTAACATATAACCTTTTATATGTTATGTAACAATTTATTTAACCAATTAAATAACATTGTTATACTTCTCTCAATTTGAATCATCCATATGATTTAATCATAAGTGCAATTATTTAGAAACCCATTTCTAAATATCTTCTTTATGTGATATTTATTTAATTGATCATATCTAAATAAATATCCATTGGGTGTTTGTCTAAATCGTTATTGGGTATGACCCGTCTTGGATCATAACGTACTAGCCACATCAATCTAGTATGTGTCTTGGGCAGACCGAGTCCAACACTGAGTTCGTATCATTGTTTGAGTTTTTCTGATTGATTGTGTTTTGTCGACATTTTGGGTATTTCATCTTCTGGTTTGGGTATTCCAAGTGTTTGATTACTGAATTCTGATAGTAACAAAGACAATATACAAGTTATTTGGATTTTAAAAGAAGTCACCATTCAATCAATAACTTGGTAATAGGGTATTTACTCATAATCACTACTTAAATATGTTTTAGTATAGATATTTAGCTATGGAGCAATCAAAAGTTTAAGTTTATAACTTGCTGCCAAGGTAAATATACAAAACTACAAAGTTCATATTAAAAATTGAGTTATGAATGTTTTAAATTTAACCATGACATCTGGTGTAACACACGCCTTGAGATTTTTATCAGATGTTGATGTTAAAACAAAAGTCAAACAAAAGCTTTCAGAAAGTCTGGAAAGTCAACCATTGACATGAATATTGAAACATGCCAAGAAATTTTACGACTCTGCCCTTAGGCTTGAACCTGGCTACCTTAGAGTTGCATTAGCATTCGCTGAGTTATCTGTGATGCAAGGCAAAAACCCTGAATCTGTAACCTTGCTTGAAAGATATCTCAAAGACTGGGTTGATGACTCGCTTCATGTGAAGCTGGCCCAGGTTTTTGCTGCAACAAATATGATGCAAGATCCCCTCTCACATTATCAGGCTGCTTTGAGGTACCTCTTATATGTTTCCTTTTAGTTTATTTTTTGACATAAATGCAGGGTGTTAATGTAGGGTATGGTTGGATAAACATATTCTGCTTGTGATTATATGGTTGTTTAGGGGTCATATAACCAGTTTTGGGTTATATAATAAGGGTAAACTGTAGTTACCTGTTTACATGTTCATTAACGCTATATGAATTGGAAGTTATCATTTTTAATTGCAAAAAATGTCCTTTTTGGTCAGAACAAATAATTTTGTATGTAAAATACCAATATAGTTTCACTTTGTCTTGCTTTAGTTTTATTATTTGTACATTTGAGTCATTAAAACATGGCTTTCTGTCCTATGGGTCATCGGTCATTATATGGATCTTTCTTTTATCATTCGGGTGACCTAAACTTGCTCAAAGGTTTTTGTTCCATTTGGGCCATTTTACTGCCAAACAATCAATATCATCTAGTTTTCTGATAATTGCAACTTCAAACAATAAAAGCATATCGAAGTACTATCTTTATAACTGATTTTTTTACAACTGATTACCATATTCTGATTATTAATTATCATCCAATACTTATAAGCGAACATCCAAACACCTGCCTCATGTGCTTTGATGCTTTTGACAAACTTCAAAATTACCAAGGAACTAGTAAAAAGATTAGAAAGTGCTTAGTATGGATACTTTCGTGTCTAAATGAATATTGTGTTCTTTGTTCATCATGTTACAATGATCATGGAAAAGTGAAGGATAAAGAGTAACAATTGTAATCAAGAACTAACAAGTACAAAGTGTAATTGTCACTATAGTTTCAAGATTAAGGGTAAATCAACTGTAATGACGTGTTACTTTTATGACCATAAGAATTTTCAGTTATCCCATTCTTTTGATAGGTATTTGCTTCAAATACAAATCTTGCATCACAAAGCTACAAATTTAATTACTCCATACCTAAAATCAAATCTACTTTATTTTTTGTGAGAACAAAATGTTGAGCCAGGGAGGGGTACATGACTCTCTTCTATTTTAGGATTTGAAAAGAGTTCATTTTTTTATCACATTCATGGACATCAACAGATCTGTTCGATCATTTATTACTTAGTAATTGACAAGACTGAGATGTGTTTGAATATTATGTTCCCCATCAAATAATAAGCTTTTTGGAATAGACGACACAAACATAAAAAACAACCTCCGGATAACACAAAAAGTGCAAACATTCTAAAATTGCAACGACAAGCGGATTGCTTAAGCATGACTATTTGGAACTTAAAAAAGAATAGCATGAGTATTTGGAAATTAAAAAGAATGTCAACTGATGGAATTTGTTCTTACCGTGAAGATTAAAAACCAAGAAAAAACAAATAAGTTCATAATTAAGATTATGTATATTATTGGTTTATTTTAATGCCACTGTTTACTATACATTTATACTGCTTATGTGATTCTGTGTTGAAAACTCATGATAAATATTTAGGGTTATAGAAATGTTAGTTGCACATTGTATCATTAATCTTATACTAGGCAATACGGGTGTTCGGGTTAGGTCAATTTATAACAGGAATCAGAGGAAGACAAGGACAATCAATGGTTTGATACTGTTTAATTTTAACATAAGAAAGGAGCAAATGATATGCGTATAAACTGCTAATATAATTAAATGTTAATATAACTTGCTTTTATATAATATAGCTTTTATATAAGGGAAAAAGAACGAAACTAGTCGGATTGACCACGGTTGGACGAGAATGTCTACACTTTTAAAAAAAAGACGAGAATGGCCGGTTACACGGTCGCCTACGACAACCCATCAACGGTCGTCCGACCGTGCCACAGAACCAATAAAAAACGCCACCTCATCATTCCACGGTCGCACAAGTCGTTATTCAAGGTCGTCCGACCGTTCTCCGGGCCCCAGCGACCGTTCCGACATTCCTACTGCCACGGTCGGTCCGACCATCTGACACGGTCGTAGTATATATGGTCGTCGACGACTGTTTCTACAGTCGTCCGACCGTTGTATTTTTTCTATTTATTTTTTAATTTTTTTAAAATTTTTTTAATTTTTTTATTTTTACTCACTTTATTTCAACTCTATAAATAGGAGGTAAATTCTACCACTTGTTGAGAAACAACCATCAAATCGGAAAAATGTCATCAAGACGAAAAAAAAGAAACACTCGTGAAACCGATTCTTCTTCTAACTCATTTGAAACCATTGACGAAATTCCACCACCTGTTGAGAAACAAGTTTGGAACTTTGAAAGTAAAGAAAATTGGGCTCCAAATGTTTTACGCTTCTTTTATAGTGGTATGGATTCTTCGTTTTGTACGATTTCTTACATGGGATCCTATACACTTACGAAAGAATTTTGGGGCTCAGTTCTTGCGTTGCATGGAAATCCTCGTATAGGAGCAAGTATGTCATTCTTTATTTTAAATATAAAACGTATATTTAAATATAAATGTTGTTCCTAAATGTAATTTTTTATATTATAGCACGTATTTGCCTGGACATATCGACTAATGACTTGGCGTTTAGAACAAATAATAACAACGAATGAATTGCCGAAAGGTCCGAACCATTAGACGATTCTGCCCACCCATTTTGTTAAACTAATATCTGAAAGATCAAATGATGCAAATAAATATTGTGATGGCACAGATGACCTATATCCTTCTTTATGGGAGGTTGATACGGTAATGTTTTATTTGTAAAGTTTGTTTGTTTAGATAAATACTGATATTAATGGTCCCACATTTTAATATCATATTTTGTCATTCAGGTTTATTTACTCGTGTCTATTGATGATGAAAATTGGTTTTTGCTGAAGATCTGTATAAATACATTCAAAATCTTTGCATTTCACCCGTATGATTGCTCCCAGAGTACTTGCCATTCAAAGTGCATTCATAAGATTATTTTCGGAATTGTCTGTGAATTTAAAAGTTTTTATCTAAATTTTTTTGATCGTATATCATACTGGCACCACTCAGGGCTTGCGAAGATCGAAGAAATACCATTTACTGGGGACACTGTGTGGCCTTACAATGCAGGGCATATAGGATCCGATTCTGGAGTGTTAATCTGTATGTTATTACGAAGGATAGTTAAAAATAAGTCCCTGGTGTGGGAAGAAGTTAATCTACAAGAAGCCTGTTTAAGATTCAGATGTTTTATGGCCGATGAACTTTATGCAATGCGTACAATGTAATTTTATTTATAAAAAATTTAAATTTAATTTCTTTTGTATTTATAACACTCTAATTTAATTTTATTTATAAAAACTACTAATACGGTCGCCACGACCTCCATGACGGTCGCCTCGACCGTGGTTCTGTACATAAAGTAAAAATTTATTACCTCGTTAAACGTGTAAGGGCGCCGCGATCGTCACTATGGGCGCCACGACCGTCCACCGTACAAAAAAACGTCAATTCGCGAGGACATCCGTACAAAAAAACATTGAATCACGGTTTTTTTTTTCTACCTTATTAATCTTCCCTATATAAACCCCACGTATTTTTATCTCAAATTCTTAACTTTCTATACATAACTGTTTGACAAAAAATAAACAACTTCCCCAACTATTATTTTTTATTCCCCTTATACGGTTTACAAAAAATGTTGACTTCAGTCTTTTGGTTTTTAATATCAGTCTCATTTAAAGCAGTTTTATCTTATTATCCTTGGTGGTGTTCAATTCTAAGTGCAAAATTTCAAAGTCAAGCGAATTAATGCGTTTAAGTCGGGAAAAGCTGGGGTTCGCCACTCATATTTTGATCTCTTGTACATTAAGATTGATAATTTTTTGTAATCCAGGTGATCAAACAGGAGCAGCAGCAGTTGTGAAAGATTCTGTTGATTCCGGTGGCGTTTCTTATCTCTGGCCCGACATAGGTTTCAAGCACGTTGCTTATCTTAAGCACTGTGTTTTATTTTAAAAAGGAAAATTTATTTATTTACATGTATATTTTTAAAATATTTAATTACAAAGTCAGCGAAGTAAGGCATTTGACCATTTTTTTAAGAAAACAAGGTGACATTACGGCTCGATGGGTATTAGAATCAAGTTATGTGATCTCGCTATTTTCAAAGAAAACTTGGCGACATCGCACAATTTGTTTTGAATACGTATCGAGTCGTATTGTTAGCGTGTTTTTTAAAAAAAAATGTTCGAATGCATTATTTCGCTTGACTTTGTAATTTTAATATTTTAAAAAATATAAATGTTAATTTATAAATGGACCTTAAATTTCGTTATTTTATCATTGTATCATTAACTATTGTATTGTATTCAAAAATATCTATATAATTGAATTTGTATTACGGTATTTGAATGATATTTATTGTTACTTGTTAAGTTTTACCTATAATTTTGATAATACAATAAAATATTAAGGGAATTAAAACAGGAAATTAAACATAACATTACACTAAAGGATTACATAGATAATAAAAAAGAAAGCAAATACATAGTTAATTAAACATAACAATACACGTCTAAAGGGTTCGGTTTCCCTTCAAAATACCCCAAACTTCAACGTAATTAAACGTACTGTTATGACGTTTGGAGTACTCTTTTAGTGCCCATTCCAACCGTTTATCACCATTTTCGCCTACCCATCTAGGCATGCATTCGTAAACCTCCCTAAAATCAATAACCTTATGCTTGATATCACGCCATTTTGACGTGATCGAGTCAGTCGTACGATAGTGTTCTTGACTCTCCACCAACAAATGAAAAAGTGTTGTAACCCGTTTCCAAAACTCACCGTCTTGACGTGGCATGGTTTCGAAGCGAACGTTAACCCATGCCGTGGCTAACGCAATTTCTTCAGACTTTGTCCAAACATTCCCACGTTTCCTACCAGATGACGATGTAGCGGGTAAAGAACTTGAAGCCATTTTGAAAACAAGTTTGGTAGTGAGATTGGTGGTGGAATGTTCAACACCACTACCTAATATTTATAGTGGTGGTGTGATATTATAAAAATAAATTTAGGGTCCCATTTATTAATTATCATTTTAAATAGTTTATTTTTCAAATATTAAATAATAAACATTTATAAACCTTAATAACCGTTCTAATAAAGACGACATAATAAAGATGACATAAATTTTACATGATAAAAATGTTACAACAAATGTTACATAATAAACATGAGATAAATAAAACGTTCTAATAAATACGACATGAGGCTCATTTCCAGTGGCAGTCATCATTTGATCATTCTGAATCTGATTCGTGCTCGTCCGCATACGGGTTGTGATACGTTGGTTCGTCATCATTGTAACTCTCGTAATTATAAGCATCCTTTAAAACATCCGGGTCCTCGTACTCTTCGAGATCATGGTAGTCATTATCCGATGACGGTACATGTGGTGGCGTTTTTGGCAATATAGGTGGTGGGTTTTTAGTAATGGAACTTTCCTCATGTGGCTTTGTAGGAGTGCTGAAGTTATCTTGAAAAACCTCTCGTGGTGGTGATTTCTCAACAGGTAGACAAGTTGGTGGTGATTTCTCAACAGGTAGACAAGGTGGTGGAGATTTCTCAACAGGTAGACAAGGTGGTGGTGATTTCTCGTGCTTGTTTGCTTTTGACATGGTCACATTAGTGAGATATGGTTTGGGTCTCTATGGTCTATTTATAGGGATCCCCTATTTATAACTGATAATAATAATTTCATAAAAAATTAAAAAGTTAAAAATTAATAACAAAAATCGGCCCAACCGTGAAAAAAATTAAAAAATTTAAAAAATTTAAAATTAAAAAAATGAAAAAATTTAAATTTTAAAAAATTAAAAAATTTTGATAATCGTTGAGACCACTGTGAATACAGTCGCCTAGACCGTCCTTATTTTATTATTATTTTTATTTTTTAATTTAAAATATTATGTGAGATCCACAAACTTCAACTATATATATTGAGTTATTTGTTGTTTATGTTAACAACAATGATTGCGAGAAGAAGCTGGTCTCAACGAGAAGAGGATGACCTTGCTTTCTGTTGGCTCCGAGTTTACGATGAGAATGACATTCCACGTCACGGTAATAGGTTTTGGCATTGTATCCGTGATATGTTACACTGTCGTTACTTAGGTCCGGGACGACGTTCTGTTCACGAACTGGTGTCACACTGGAATAAAATGCGGCCTAAGATGAAGAAGTTCAATGGTATTTTTAATGAGGTCAGCGCACAACGCACTGTTCATGATTCCAACGATGATGTTCTAAGCATAACAAAACAGAATTACTTTATCAGTGAAGGGAAACATTTTGAACATCATTCTGCGTGGGTGTTATTAAAAGACCATCCAACCTGGAGGTTTTAATTGTATTCAAATGTAATTCAGTCATATTATTGTAGTAACGTTTGTTCACCTTTAGTATGTGTGTTTTTTTTTATTTTTAAGATGTGTAAAATAATTTGTAGGAATGATAAAATTATCTGGAAAAACTTCCCGTGGTGAAAAACGTTTTGTTCATGATTATATATTTATAAGTCAAAATATGCAATGGATAATAAAATAAAAGATGAATGCCACAATAATAAAATGCTTATAAAATAACTTGTACATTAAAACCTGAAACTAATCTAGTACATTAAAAATAGAAAATTAAAACTATTTAAAAATAAACCGAAAAACTTTCCTAACATGGACGAGGCAAACATCTCCAGAAGTAAAATGTGTCGCCCATGAAACTGCGATAGCCCATACAAGCCAATTTAAACGAAAGGTGGACAATATTGGCCCCCGACCTTCTTGATAATGTAATCAGTAATGGTTCATGGAATCATAAAAGCGCCAAGCCACCTTATCCTAATATCAACGATGCGGATCTAGTAAGAGTAGCTAACCATTTCTTTAATATTTTTTTAATTAAATTGTTACTAAAACTAACCGTTATGTTGTTGTAGTTTTATTTGCCGGTCAACATCCCGGGCCAACATTGGTTTCTCGTGTGCATCGATATAATTAACTGGAGCATGTTTATTTATGACAGGTATTTACTAATATTTTTTTTAATCATATCGACACATTGTTAACTACTATTTTATTGGTTTTTTTATAGTCTACCGGGTGTTTATCTAGACGAGTCAAACATGCGCCTGACAAAGTTGGATAACTATTTCCCCCAATGGTTGATCAAGAATAAATACCGTTTGCTTACGACATACAGAGATCCACCGTTTCAGCGTGTGATGGTCCCAGCTACTCGTCAATCGGTTCGGCTAGGAGATTGTGGGGTATGGGTGTGTATCAATCTGGAGCGTCTGACGGTTGGAGTGGACTTGATACAGGAGGAGGACGCGGGACAAGCAGCGATGGAATGGTGTGAAAATTTTGCCAAACACTGTTACGAGAATACTTATCGGGTGTTACATGAAGGATCAAATGACAAACGACCGAAAGAAGTGTTTCCGGAGACATGATGATTGGTTTGGTGATGGTTGTGATTGTGTTTTTAACACTTTTCGAGTATGTTTTTGAACACTTGTGACATCGATGGTTGTAATTGTTGGGATTAACTAGTTTGATTTTGGTATGATTAACTAGTTTAATTGTTGGGATTAAATTTCTTCCCAGTTACCACCAAAACAAACAACAACAAAATAATTCGTATTTTATACGGTCGCCACGACCACCAAGACGGTCTTACATGGCCTGATTTGACGTGTACGACATACACGGTCGTCCACGTCAGGAGAACGGTCACTTGTGTGTCAACGGTCGTCCCGCCAATTTTTTTATCTCCATGTAATTTTTAAATTTTTTTAATTTAATTTTCTAATAACTAAACATATTTGTTTAAAACCGTAGTTGGGATTAACTTTTTTTTTTGTAAGATTAACTACTACTTTAATATATTAAAGTAACTAAAATAACTAACATATCAATAGAGTGCATATAAAATACAACATTCTGATTAAAACTCATCCAACTTGTAAGATTGATAATATTCTTCATTCTGAGTGGTCGTCTCCACTACGTAATCACGAACATTGTCTTCGTCAACAAGGGTCGGTTTTTTACCTTTCTTCCCTTTTGAACTGCTAGCCGTCTGTGACGAAGGTAACGGGGCTTTACAAGTATCTCGGGTATGACCCCTAGCATGGCATCTAGAACACGTCTTTGGCAATACTTCTTCACATCGAGATGGAATGCGTTTATTTTCATGAGGACGACCAACCTGTCTTTTGGTTACATGTGGTGTTCCTACCGGATCGTAATTCTCGGGCACTTCCCAGTTTGCTTCGTCAAGTACAGGATATATTGACTCCGCGTACGTCGCAATGTAAACGTCGGTTCTAAAATACCTCAAAGCCCACTGACAACAATTAGATTGCTTTAAAAAATGAGTTACCGCAATGACATGAGTGCATGACAATCCAGATAGTTGCCATTTGCGACAACAACATGTTCGTTGATGTAGATTAACTCGACATAGTTGGCACTTGTCATCAACAACGAATTCGTGATCGTTGATACCTCTGACACTGAATGTCCTGCTTTTCACAATTCTTCTTGAAACTATGATCTCCGCTGCTTTTGTAAGATAGTGAACATATTTTTCTGATAAATAAATTAAAAACAAAGTATGTCAAGAATATTTAAATAACAATGATTTACTTTAATGTAAAAAAATTTATCTTATCAAATAAATATATATTATACCTCCAACCTGACGCCTTTCGTAGTATCATTTCGACACGCTGTCAATAAAAAAATCAATAAGTTTGGTGATCGGTAATTTTCTGGCGTCTACCAATAAAGCATTCATACTCTCAGCACTGTTTGAAGTCATTAAATCATATCTGTTAATCGGTGAGTAAGCTCTTGCCCATCTTTCAAAACCAATGTCGGTAAGTATATCGCGAACCTTGGGTCGACCCTCGTAGAGAGCCTCGAAACAACTATTGAACTCGACAGGCGTCCATGCTTTACAAGTTTGCCAAAATAGGGTTTCTGCAACTTTACTCTTCAAGCTAAATTTCCCACAAGATGACGAAAACAAAGCTCGTGAAAAGCTCGTGGATAAACGGTTCTTATTCCGAGGTCAATAGAGGTGGCTCTATCAGAAATAAATAAAAGATTGGGACTGTCTTCAATCGACTCACTCATTTTTTATAGAAACCACGTCAAACATTCGCCACTTTCACTCTTACCAAACCCATAGGCGATGGGTAAAATCTGATTGTTTCCATCCATCCCAACAGCTATAAACATTGTACCTTTAAATTGGCCCTTAAGATGTGCCCCATCAATGATAATTATTGGTCTTAATTGTTGGGTGAAACTTCTTATCTAAAATAAAACTATACGTAAGTTGCAAACAATAAATAATTATAATAATTAGTGTTTAATAAAAATAATAAATAATTACTTACAACAACTCCTAGGGCAACATAACACATCTCAAAACGACTTTCCTCGTCCAACCAAATATCAGTAACCGTTTCCGGATTAAGTTTTTCCAGATTATAAAAATAAAATGGGAGTTTAGCAAAAGACTCGGCGGGTGATCCACAGATAAGTTCTAATGCGTAGTTCTTACCACGCATACCTTGTTTGTAGGATATATTTATCCCAAATCTTTGGTTGATGTCCTTGACAAGTTCACCACCACGGTATATACGATTACAATTCTTTATCTGCTCTTTAATTATGTGACCCAATGCCTTTTTGTTCGCATTGTGATTTCTCGGATGAAGTTCAGTGCTTGAACATGTGTGGACGGTGTTGAAATGGTTAACATGAAATGCCTCGGTACCCTTATATGCATTTGATCTTAATTCCCACTGACAATTGTCAGAAGCAAATACAACACCATATCTCTCTCCCTATTAGATCTTTTAACCTTGAATTCATAACACTCTTTTATAGCTAGCAGCGAAAGCTCCAATTTGAGTTCCTCTTTATCTTTAAAAGTTCTTCCAACAAAAGGATGAGAAAATGAAGATGGAGGAGTATTTGTGGGTTGGTTGTTGAATATATCAGGAACACGCTCGATATCATCAATTTGAAGAGTTTCATCGGTATTATTATTTTCATACTTAAAATCCAAATCGTTGTTTTCTAATTTAAATCAGGAAGGAAATCTTTTTTTTTTTGGATTTGACCCATGAGAAGAAGCTGGTTTACTTGGATCACAACCAGAAATAGAAGATTCAACAACGTACAAGTAAATAATTTCTTTAACATTTTGCTGAACAATTTTTAAAAATATTGAAATATCATTATCATCATAAATATCAACTGGAAAAGCATACGTCGACATTTTATAAGACATACGTGAAATATTAAAGAGACGAAAACGATTAGAAATGTACGATTTGAGTTCATAAAAATGCATGTTTGAGTTTACGCTAATCGCACGTCGAAAACAATTAAAGGGGACATACTCGAGTGAACAACTTCTTTCTTCCCAGTTACCACCAAAACAAACAACAACATTGTTAGACTCCATTATCTCAACGTTTTTAAGAATTTAAACAACAACAAAAATTCGCATTTTATAGTAGAGAATGCCATGTCCCACGATCGGCACGACCACAAAGACGGTCGTCACGACCGTCGTACATGAATTGATTGGACGTGTACGACATACACGGTCTTCCAGGTCAGGAACACCGTCGTCCTGACCTAGTCAACGGTCGTCCCGCCAAATGATTTATTAAAAAAAATTAAAATTTTTTATTTTAATTTTCTAATAACTATACATATTTATTTAATACTATTAAATATTAAAAACATTAAATTCTAATAAAAAGATTCAGATTAACTAAATTCATAAATTTATTTCATAAAGAGAAAATGAAACTACATTCATTCTCAAAATGAAAACCGAAACATAATCAAAACGATGACCACCCCGATTACATAATTCTTGGTTGGTACGTTTGATTTTATCAACTTAAGTTTCAAACTTTTGACTTCTTCCTCCAGCATCATCTTCTCTGCTTCTAAATTTGAAACCTTGAATTCTAGTACTTGATTTTTCATAGCTAATAATTTTGATTTCGCCTCAAGGTCTTCAACAACGGGATACGATGCAACATCATCTTTCCACATGAAAAAATTACAATCGAATTTACCCTGAATTCTAAAAAAAATTAAGAATAGATTGAAGTTTATTTATATATACATATTTATATATATACATTTATTTTTTCTATTAATTTTAATACTTACAGGCCATAGGGAACACCCGAAAAATTCATGACCTGGACGTGTAGTACCATCTCCGGCAACTCTTGAGACTGCAGGAATGTCATGAAAACAACATACATTCCCCTTTGAATCAAGAATTAAAGTCTTGTATTTTTTGTTAATACTAGTTTTGGATGAGGAAGAACGACTCATGCTTGAACGACTCATTCTACATAAAAAATGTAGAGAGTTGTGAGTTGTGTGAGTTTGAGTTATGTGGTAATGTGTAAAGTTTGTATGGTATTTATAGGTGTAAAAATGAGAATATTATATATTATATATTATTGTTTATAAAAATAAAAATAATGCCACCATTAAAATAAAAAAGTCATTTTAATTGTTTAAAATTAAAATAAAATTCTTGGTTAAATGGTCGGACGACCGTGGTTTCTCCGAGAGCGACCGTGTACCCCACGGTCGGACGACCATCTATAATTTGCTTTTCGAATTAAAAAAAAAAATTTAACGTCCGTGGCGCCCCCGACAGTGTGTCAGACGGTCGGGCCGACCGTCGCAAAGAGAATGTTTTGACGGTCGTGCCGACCAGTCGCACCGTCGGGCGACCGTCAATAATATATACGTGTCACAAGGTGATTTGGTGGAAACCTATGGTCGTCCGACTGTGGTTGAGCGGCTAGGGAGACCGTGCAACCGGCTATTCTCGTCCAACCGTAATCAAAGCGGCTAGTTTCGTCTTTTTCCCTTTATATAATCTTTTTCTAATAAAAAATTAATAATGTGTTCAATTGTGAAGGTCCTTAAATAATGAAAACTGAATCAAAACAGTAACTTTTTCAATTACAAAAATACACATTTAAAAGAAAAAAGTATTTAAAAGTTATAAATTTTAAAAAACACAAATATATTTGTTGTCAGAGAAATACATAGTTGCATCTGTATAATTTAATCTAAAGTCAAATTAGCACTTAAAAACACAAATATAATACTAACTGGTTGATTTAAAAAAGACAAATATATTAGTGTTTTTATTTTGTTATTTGGAAAAGATTTTTAAACCCCCAGCCATGCAATGCACGGGTATCAAAGACTAGTATTTATATTAGTAAAAAGTAAAATGCAATCAAAATGATAAAAATAAATAACATTATTACCATCTTCGTTTTTCTCCGAGTTTAAAACAAATTTCTCTTATTGTTAACCAAGAATCAGAGTCGGAAGGTATCTCAATGATCTCTCTGTTTGTCATGTTGTGACAATTTCAAGTTAATATATAATAATATATTAGGCAATTATCTTAGATAAAAAGGACATAATAAGTTGCAAGTTAGCACACATACAAGGCAATGCATGAATGCACACACACAAATGAATGATGTGGAGCTTAGGTTATAGACTAGGTGCAGACTGATGCATCCTAATTCACTATAACCATGGCTTTGATACCACGTTTGTCACACCCCGGGAATGACGAAACGTGGGCATGTGACTGATTTGGCAGCATGGTCATGGTTATGAATGATTGACCTCTAAATAAATGTTAAATGAAGTCATTTTAAAAAACATAAGTCTTATACATTTATTCAAACATTAAAACGGTGGCGCGAAAAGTAGTAGTGGTGATGACAAGTTCAAGTTTCAAAAGACAATCTCATGAGATTTATAAACATAACAACCCTAAGGCGTAATGCAACTAAATCTCCAAAAGAATGCATGACAATGCACCAGGCAGACCATGACAAAGACAAGCAGGATCCATGTTGAAAATTACTGAATTGCATCCTTAATTACCTGAGAATTAGAATTTAAAGAGTCAAAAGAATTGTTGGTGAGCTCAGAAATTTAATGATACTTGAACGTTTTGAAACCATGTTTGAAAATGTTTGGCCGTATGATATTATATAGTTGATTACTGTGGTTATAAAGATTAAGCATGAACCTTGAATTCAAAACTAACTGTTTACCCACTCCTGGTGTCCTTCCCCAAGTACATCGAATGACCAGAATGACTAATGTACCCCTTGACTATGACCATGGAGTCTAGATTAGAGCGACCAAATCAGGACAGGGTTGTCAACCCAAATAGATCTATTCACAAGCTATCGTTCTGAATGAACTAATTGAATTCAATTAACAGTGATAATTTAGGCATATAACATGAATACACTGATTGGGAAAATGAAAAGAACATGCAATCAGTACGAGTTACAGTTATCATAATATCAGACAAAATGAGTTTAGAATTGTCATTCATTAAATTATACCCCAAGTTTAGAAAACGAAATGAAAAAGGGGCCGTGAAAACTCACATGATATGAAGATGGACTCATAGATATGAATTGAACGTATCTTAGCAAACGTCTACAAAGTAATGTTATGACGTATTAGGGTTTGGC
>JBCNJP010008474.1:0-12957 GCA_039602395.1 Deinandra increscens subsp. villosa
GCAAATGCTTATGATATCGAATATGTTTCGATCAAACGGCTTGAATATATTTTAGGCAAAGAAATTAGATATGTTCTAATTTTAACAAGTTGAATATGCTTCGACTAAGCAAATGGATATGTTCCAAATTGTTATAACAAGTATAATTTGAACAAAGTTAGTATGGCCTAACTGAGTTAAGTAGGTATGCTTCGTTTTAAGAGTTGGATATGTTCCAATATGATAAAGTCAATTTGACATAATAAATGTTATTATGCTTATGGAGCATATTTAATGAGATAGCAAGTTTTGTTTTTTATAACAATCTTTCTATTTGCATGCCTGATCAAACATGCAAATATGATAGTTATAAAAAAAAAATATATATATATATATATAAAAAAAAAAAAAAAAATATACAGAGCAAATATGTTAAACAAAAGCATGCAGTCATTCAAATGTGCAGATAACGAACAAGGTTCAAAAGCCTTACACATGCAGGCATCAAAAGATCATCCACATACAAGTGGGTATTGTTGCAAGAAACTAAATGTTTTTTCAAAAAGGCATAAGGAAGATAAAAGATGCGGGGTAATCAAACAGAACCGGATGGTGTAGGATGTGAATCGGTTGTAGACCCAGGTTTGTCAGCATGAAGAGGTGGTTCATCACCAAGAACAGCATCTTTGATTGCTTGAAGAGGAGCATTGTGTAGGTCCGACAGTTGCTTCAGAAAGGGAATATGCAGACGTTTAAAAGCTTCTGTAGCTTCTGAAAGCCTCTTGTTAGCATTTCTGTCGAATTCTTTCGTTGACAGCACAGAAGAAGCGGGCATATTTGCATACTGAAAACCGAGAATCAGACCTTCATTCACGCCACATGCATTCATAGCATTATTAATGTTCCCGACAGCAGATATCATGTCCGGATCTTTGAACAATTTTCTTACAACTGCATCGACACCTTCCTTCAATAACCAGGATCTGTCATTTTCCAGAACTTGCTTTTCTTCGGTTAGTGCTTTCACCTTCATCTCAAGAGCTTTTTGTCTTTCTTCAAATTCATGTTGCTGCTGGCTCAATTTTTCCTTTAAAAGAAATGCTTCTGGAAGGACAGAAAAAGTTACACAAATAAAGTCACAGAAAAGTTAGGAATATACCAAGGCAGAATTTTATGTAGGAAAAGACTTTACCATTAGAAATTGTTTGCTTTTGCTCAATGAGCAATTGCTTTTCTTGCAGCAAGGCTTCTGTTTCTGATAGGGTGTCAGAATTCTTCTTTTCAAGAATCATTTGTTGTTTCTTCAGCATATCAATCATTGACCGGGCCTCGTTCAGTGCGAGTTCTGCCATCATTTTCTTCTGAGTAGCATCATTTTTTGCTTTCGCAAGTGCAACTTTTTCTTTCTCTAAACCCTGTATTTTGTTCTGCATAACCGGGTTTTGCATCTGGGAGATTTCACTTGACAAATTGGCGTTCTCGGCCCTAATCCAACGATTGTACAGCTCAGGAATGATAGACTGACTCTCAGCATGAATAGCAGTAATGCGAGCGGCAAGAACAGATGGAGGAAGACTTTGAAGAAATTTTACATCATTTGGGGTGGAGCAATGCAAAAACATGTTCTTTGCTGTGGCAGGATCTGTAACAGTGTCTTTGTTACTGATATTCCAGCTAGGAAGAAATAACTCTCCCAAGTTATACCCAGCAGTTCTTCTTGTCTTGACCAATGCAAGTTCATTCTTTAGCCATTCAACCTCATTTTGGGAAGATGGAAGGAATGTAGAAATGTTAGAGCTCGAAGTGTTCGGATTGGTAGATGTAAGAGCTTGTGAAGGATTAACTTGGGCAGGAGGAATGATGGGGCGATCGGAGGTGAAGATGAAAGAAGGGTTCTTTTCAGTTATTTCCAAGGTGGCTGGTGGGGATGTGGAAAAATAATCATTTATGGTGATGTCATCATTGGTGATCATGTGAGATAAGCTAGGTGGACTAAGTGGAGAATCTTTGAGCATTTCGAAGTTAAAGCTAGCACTTTCAGGTGGTGAAGAAACATCCGCAAGTCGGCTCATTTGAGTTTCGCTTGTGGGGGGATTGTCATTGGTGTTCGATGAGGTATGTTGAACATTATGCCTTGGAGAACGACGAGGGATGGGATCTTCTTTTAAGTCCTTTTGATTGAGTTTCTCACCTTGAGCAATTGTAGATGAAACATCTGCATCTGTCGACTTTTCAGTTCTTTTCAGGGGCTCCTTCTTGCTTTTCTTGTTCACAGGAACTTCATCTTTCTTGGGAGAATCATGGTGACCTCTAGCAGTGTGCTTCTTTCTTTTAGTAGTTGCTATGGGGGGATTCTGTGTTGATTCATTTTCTTGAATTTTGGGTTGCTTTACTTCAGGGATAATCACATTGCTGGAAGTGGCACCGGTTTGGTCGGTAACAGGAGTTGCCATGGTAGGATCTTCCGCTGACTCAAAAGTTAGGGAAGAAAAATCTCGGAGCTTCAATACACCAGACAGGTCCATTTCTGATAAAGGAATGTAACAGTTAATTAGTTGATGGATTGTGTTGGTTTTTGTAAAGTAAAAATGGAATAACAAAATAAGCAAAAAATAAAGACATAAGGTAAAACACTCACTAGCGCCTTCATTAAAGAGGGAAGGTCGCAAGTGAGGAACATGCCAGTTTGTGCTAATTTGAGCAGCAACCAGAATGCCTTCGGGGAGTTTACGAACAGGAAAAGAAAGTTCACTTATGCGAGAAAAATGCTTTTGATTAACAGTTTCCTTTTTTGGGGCGTCATCACGAATAGCAAACTTAGGATCACGCCAGGTCATGGTTGTGGGGACGCATGTGTGATCAAGGTAAAAGAACTGATTTTTCCATAAGCGGTTTGTGGGTGGTTTGCTGCTGCAAATGGGGTTCAGGTCTCGCCTTTTCTCAAAGGTGTACCAGTTTCCGGCCATAGTAAGACGGTAAAAAGCACGAAACAAGGTAACATTAGGAGGAATTTCTAAGGCTCGGCACGCTAGTTCAAAATGGTTTAAAATAGACAGACCCGGCGGGTTGCACTGGGTAATGTGAATTCCGAAATAATCCAAGGTTTTAAAAAGGAACGAGGTAAAGGGAATTCTGTAATTGGCTTGTTTGAAGAAATCAAAGTACAACCCAATTTTGTTTGCTGGGAAAGGGTAAATGGGTTTTCCGGCAGAAGGTAAAATAGGGTTAAGGTCCAAAGGAATTTGAAATTCTTCGACAAACGCATCAAGATCTTCTTGGGAAATCGAGCAAAATGATATACTCAGGTTGTGTTTTGTTGGAATTTTTTCGATTTTAGGGTTTTCGGGTTTCGTTACAGGTTTTGAAGAATCGGTTTTTAAAACCGATTCAAGGCTAGAAGATTTGGATGGTGACGACATAATGCAAGTTTGAAGGGAATAGATGGAAGAAAGAAAGTTGTTAAAAAAAAAAGGGGGGAGAACTAACCTGGTAAGTGGTGAAGAAGATGAAGTCGAAAATTTTGGAGTAAATGGGGAGGAGTTAAGGCGGAGTAAAATTGAGAGTAAAAAGAAGTTATCAGGGTTGTGTAAGCGCTTTTATAGCGAAATTTTCCCGAAAGGATAGATGTGACATAAAGTATAAAAGGGTTGTACTGTACAAACACATATAGCATGATGTCGGATGTGTGAAGATGAACCGTCAAAAGTAAAAAATAAGATTTTAAATTTTCAAATTTTATCTCTTTTAGAACGTTAAAGTCTATTAATCCTAACATTATACTTAATAGACTTGGGGACTTGATGAATAGATGAGGTTGTCGGATGTGTGTTTACATCCGACCATCGCGCATCTAAGTCCTCAGTCAGATAATAATGGTTTTATAGGCACATGCAAGGCGAGGATCTGGAGAGGATTCGAGCTAAAGGTCAAGAGGACGTGATCGCAAGCCTATAAATATTCAAGATTAGACTTAGAATAGGGATCTTTTTGTATCTTCTCCAATTTACTTGTATCACTATCAGAATCAATAAACACTTTCTCTCTCTAAATTCAAACCTCATTCACTCTTAATTTCTTCTCTCTGATTTGGCGGCAAAGGTGTTCCATTTAGGCACTTTTTCCTTTTTCAGTGGCGCCATCCATTAGTTGACTGGATCCTTCGTGATTGAGTGTTGAATTGGACGATGAGTGATTTGGATAAAACTTTTTCGATTACAGCTTCAAATGAAAAATTGAAGTCGAGTTCGTCTTTTCGGCAGAATTCGGGTTTTTCTGCTGATGAATCGCCACTTAAGACTACTTCGGTTTTTACGACTTCATTTATTGATTCAAAGACGCTAATTCCTGAGAGTACTGGTGGATCAAAGAACTCTGTGGTTAAAGATGTTTCTGATAAACAAGATATGGTTGTTTTCGATAGCGATGTCGGTATGAAGAGTGCGAAATCACCGGGAAAGGAGTTGGACAATGACGATTTGTCGGAGCTGGATGTTGATTTTTTGCGAAGAAATAAGGAATTGTTGATGTTTTTAAAAGAACAACGATCTAAGGAAGAAGAAGCTGATGATATGCAAATTCAGCTGGCAAAATTTCAGAGTAAATTCCAAAACCGGCGACCGTCCGCGGTAAATGATGATCGGAAAGCAGTAAAAGCGGTGGAACCTTTGGTAAAAGGTATGAGGTTTATGTTTTGAAATCATTGATGATAATGTGTGAAAATTTTACGATAGTCGTACAGATCATTAATTTTCTTTGCTTGCTAGGAATGATTCTTTAAAGTCTTAAATTTTTACAAAACTAAAAGCAAATGTTACTTTTAAAAGAAAAGGTTATAATAGTTCACATTTATAAAATTATGTCAACATTTAGTTCGTTGAAACCATGTCTGTGGTTTGATCCACATGCTGTTAGGGGTTGTTAATTATTTTAAATACTAATAAGATGCAGAGATGGTTATTCCGTATATGCCGGAGTCCATGACGTCACAATCAAAGTTTGCTTCGTGGATCGCGGAAGCAACATTTCCTCGCAAATTAAAGATGCCGTCAACGGTGAGTAAGTATGGTGGATTAGCAGATCCGGATGATCATGTGTTTGAGTTTTACTCTGCTGCTAGGATAGAAAATTGGGCGGAAGAGACTTGGTGTCATATGTTTGTACAGACTTTCACTGGTATAGCCAGGGTTTGGTTTGATGCGCTGCCAGTTGGTGGAATTGTTAGTTTTGAGGATTTAAAGGGAAAGTTTTTGAGGCAGTTTAGTCAGCAGAAAAAATGCACAAGAGATCCGACAGAAATACATAATATCCGGCGTAGGGATCAAGAGTCAATTGAAGACTTTATAGGTCGTTTTAATCGAGAAAGCATGAAAATATCTGGTGCAGGCGACCAGTTGCGTATTTCTGGGTTTTGTCATGGGGTTAGATGTGCTCAGTTGGTCGAGAAATTGCATGAGGATCTTCCGAAGTCTATGGAAGTTCTGATGGATAAGGCTAAGGCTTATGTTAGGGGGAAAAATGCGTGTGGTAGTTTTACTCAAGCAGAGGGTCGTAATTTGGTTCCTCGGGGCGGATATGTGGGGACAGGTCAGGTTAACAGAAGGTATGCGGGTCCAATAAGAAGTAATATGGGGAATTTTCAAAATAAGTGGGTTCGACCCGTAGTTGCTAGGGCAGGATATGCTGGAGCTCAGTCAAGGAATGGTTATGTTTCAACTCGGCATGATAAATTTGTGGAACTTATTAAAACTCCAAGTGAAATTTTGTCGACTGAGCGTGTCCAATTTCAGGCTCCTCCAAAAATAAAAGCTCCTCCTATGAAGAATCTCGACAAGTATTGTGATTTTCATCAAGATAGGGGTCACACGACCGATGCATGTTGGGCATTAAAGAAGGAGATTGATAAAGCAGTAAGATCTGGTAAGTTGGGACATTTGGTAAAGGTTCTAAAAGGGGTTACTGAGCCAACTAAGGTGATTAATATGGTTGGGGTAAAGCGTCATCAGTTGGAGAAGTTTCAAAAGAAAAAAATAAGTAAGCAGGATGATTGGCAATATCAAGAAATTACTTTCCCTCCACTCCTAAGGCAAATGGCAAGAGAGGAACCTGTGGTGGTAGCTGCTATGATAGCAACTTACGAAGTTAAAAGGGTTTATGTGGATTGTGGAAGTGCGGTTGATATAATGTATGAACAATGTTTCAGAAAAATGGGGGTAGAGGTGCAACAAAAGTTGGTACCATCAAGGGTTCCTTTAATGGGATTTTCGGGGGAAATGGTTAGACCTCTGGGAAAAATTACTCTGCCAATGGTTATAGGAGTGGGAGAACAGATTCGGGCTTTGGAAGTTACGTTCCTGGTAGTCAGTGCTGCATCTTCTCATAATGTTATTTTGGGGCGACCAGTTCTGAGTCAGTTGGGGGCGGTAATATCGGTAACTCATGGGATGATAAGATTTCCAACACCGAGGGGAGTTGCATCCTTAGCTTCTGATGGGTGTTTACAGGTGTGTGCTGTTCGGTTATCGGAAACGCAAAAAGAAGATAGGGAAGCTATTGTGAAAATGGATAAGTGGGCAATTAACCCAAGGTATCCAGATCAGCAGTTACAAATTGGAGGCCATTTGACAGGGAATGCAAGGGAAAAATTATATGATTTGTTAACTAAAAGTGTGGATGTTTTTGCGTGGGAACCTTCTGATATGACTGGAGTACCGAGGCATTTGTCAGAACACAAGTTGGCTTTGTATCCAGGAAGTGTTCCGTACCAGCAGCGGAAGAGAGGAATGGATAATGAACGGGCGCAAGTTGTAAAGGCGGAAGTAGATAAGTTGTTAGAAGCAAACATTTTGAGAGAAATACAATTTTCGGATTGGGTATCGAATCCCGTGTTGGTCAAAAAGCCAGACGACTCCTGGAGGATGTGTATTGATTTTAAAAATGTAAATAATGTGTGCCCAAAGGACTGTTATCCATTGCCAGAGATTGATTGGAAGGTAGATTCGGTTACAGGATTTAAGTGGAAATGCTTTTTGGATGCGTATAAAGGCTACCATCAGATACAGATGGCCGTAGAGGATGAGGATAAAACCACTTTTATTACAAGGGAAGGGTTGTTTTGTTATACCAAGATGCCTTTCGGATTGAAAAACGCAGGGGCAACTTATCAAAGGTTAATGGATAAAACTTTTCGAGATCAGGTAGGAAGAAATCTGGAGGCGTATGTTGATGACATTGTGATTAAAACGTAAAAACCTGATCTTTGCACACAAGATGAACTTGTCGGGTACAAAATCGTAATCGTAAACTGATCTCTCTTGGGTTTACGATCGTAATCACCTTGTGGTGGCTGCACCAAAATCGTAAACCAGCAACCCTTAGAATGGTGAACTCATGGGGTTTATATAGCCACCCCATGAGTTTACAATTGGGCCCTTAAACCCTAATGGTAAACCGAACGAAAACCCTCAAGCCCAATAGTAAACCCAAGAACTAGTCTACTAATCTAATATTACAAGCCTAAGCCTCATAATCTAGCATCTATAATCTTCCCCTAGGCTTATGATATTAAATGTCTTCAATCTTTGAAATTATTCTTCTTGACTGGCTGGCATAGAGGTTGATGAAGATTCTTTCTGCAGAAATCTTCAATGGGTTTCATAACGGGCACTTGGGACTTCCTCTTGATCAGCATCAGCTCGAACTTCTTGAAGTGAACAAGTTAATGAGATGGAGGATTCTCATTGACTTGCTTCTTTTGAAAGAACTGGTTCTTGCTGAAACTTCGGTAACTGTCTTGAATCTCCAAAACTTAGAGGCTAAAATTTTTAAAACCTCTAACTGTGAAGAACTTGATTGTTGATCTTTAAACTTCATGATCTCAGACTGCTCTCTGTATCATTTTCTTTATCAAAGATTGACTTGAAATCTTCAGCTTCCCCTAAACTTGTGAGCATTTTCTTTGATAAACTTTTGAAGCTTTTGGAAACTTGTAAAGACACCAAAAACTTCCCATGAACAGTTGCTTTTCAGATGGAAGTCTTGTCCGGCTGGTTCTTTAATTTTGAGCAGCAGCAGCATCTTTCTATCATCAACCTGTCTGACACACATTTGAAAAAATATACTCCACCAGACATTTGATGACCGGTCTTTGGGTTAGAAGGTAATTATCATATGTTCAGTTGTTTCAAATTAACATTATTTTAACCAAAAACCCTAATATAGATTACGGGTTTTCTATAAAACTTCCCCTGAACCCAAGACCTCTAAATACATCCCCTTAGCTGATAACTTCCCCTCAGCTAAGGACTTCCCCTGAGATAATACATATTATCTTCGAGTTCCCTTCAGATACTATGTATTAAGGAAGTCTTTTCATTAGATAATAAGTATCATCCTCGAGTTCCCTTCGGATAATACTTATTATCCCATCTCCTTCCCCTAAAAATTTGGCAAGATCTACAGGGGGCCATACTGTCATGCATCAAAACCCATGAAAACACATTTTGACTTCTCAAATTAACCTGGCCAAGACGTAAACACAACCAAAAAGAACTTAAAGACTCAAACACGAAAGATAAAAATAAACAAATACTTACCAATATCAAACATGAGAAAGTTTAAAATGGATCAAACCATATGAATCTGACTGAGGAACCCTTTTCACCTTCAGTTACTCGACTAGTCCAGGTGATTGCCGGTATGTTTGTCCACTTTAAAGTCAAACCCGTTTGAACCCAACCAAATGCATCATGCTAAATAGATTACTAATTACCAGCATGTTTAATCGTCCCTACACCCAATTGTACATAGCAAAACCTACCCAACCTCAGAGTTTATTGAGGATTCACAAACCCCCAACTTGAGGAACCATGCAACACCGTTATGACTACCACTTATTTCATTAATCATCAGTTGGTGATCAGGTCGGCCGCCTAAGCACGCAAAGAAGACCAAACTGAATGATTATTTTTCATTTTCTTTTCTTTTTCCTTTCTTTTTCATTTCTTTTTCATTTGTTTTTCTTTTCTTTTTCATTTCTTTTTCTTATGTGGTGTATTAATAACAGCAGAAACATGGCGTGTGAGAGAGTGAATACTAGGTATAATTACCACTCTCAACCCATTTTTGCTGGGACTCAGTTTTTTAAACCATGCAAACTGAGATGGGAAACTAAACATATATATATTTTAAGTTCATTGCACTTACATTGGTGGTCATAAGATTAGGTCGAGCCTACCGAGCATATCACCGTGGAGCTTGCTTTTCACTTCTGATTTACACGTGTCAGTCATCTCCAATCAGGACATATTTAACTTCCCCTACCTTTCTCAGATACAAACACAAACAATTAAAAATTGAAAAGCACACTATTTTTGAAGGGTCAACTTTTTCTTCATATTTACATTTCTTCCCCTTGCTTTTTGATTTTTAATGTCACAACTTATGTGTACATCAATTTTAAAAAAAAAAAAAAAAAAAAAAAAAAAAACACGAACACATAAACAGAGCAAATAACTTCACACACATCTGGCCAAGCTAACCTTCAAAGTATGGATTTGAATTTTTTTTTAAATGGGTTTTATAGCATGCATACCTCATGTTTTTTTTTTAAATTAACAACCAAGCACCAACTGAAAATTTTAAGGAATTTGGTTTGACACAAACACCTTTTACCGCTTCATCAAACAAACAACCAAGTTAAGAACCGTACCTTTCATGTTGAATTTTACCTTTTACCTCTCAAGGAAACATATCCTCCATAAAAAATTGCTTGTCATGAAATGAAGATACGTCTCCTAAACTGTGCTTGGAACAATCACTTATCAACAAACAAATTAATAAAAATGTTAGTGATAATCCTCCTTGACTGTTCCTGCACATAGTGGGAGATTAGTTAGCCAATGGTACCCAGGCCATTGTTTTTCTGGGTACACCTGAGGAATCAATAAAAGATACTTCTTGTAAGAACATCCCCTTTAAGAAATCAGGAAGTTGGGATGGAGCTGCCTTGATTTTTGGTTTCCAAGTTCCAGGTGATTTAATATTTGTTTTAGTCACTTTTGGAGTTGTGACTTTAGGTATTTCAACCTTCTTCGTTTTAGATTCATTTGTCAAAACAGTTTTTGTTTTAGTCACCTTTGGAGTTGTTACTTTAGGTATTTCAACCTTCTTTATTTTAGAATCATTTTTCAAAACAGTTTTAGTTACCTTGGGAGGGGTAACTATGGGTTTTTCAGACTTTGGTTGTTTTGAAAACGGTTTCTTCACCTGTTTTTGGAAATTTTGGTAACTTGGAAAGCTGTTGTTTTGATTTAAAGATTTTCTTTCAGCTTTGGTGGTGCCCCAATGTTGATCAGAGGGTTTAACCTTAGGAGTAACAGTCTTCATTGCCTTAGGTTTCTGCACCATCATCGGCTTACACTTCACAGACTCCTGAGATGAAACCCTTTGAGTTTTCGGATAATAGGGTTCAGAGGGGCTATAAAGACAATTTCTAACAATATGACCAGCGATGCCACAATTAAAGCAAGTCTACTTCTTTAGATAGAAGTCAGACGTGTACCCATTTGTCTTTGGTGGCTGATATGGAGCCGGTTTGCCTTGTGTCTGCTTCTTTGCTTTGGCTTTAGCTTCAGACTTGACTTTCTGCTGGTTCCTCGAAGCCTGTGTTGAACCTGTCTTTAATGTCTTCGTGCTTCCTTGATTCTTTGACGTTGAAGCACCATTCTTGCAATTACAACGGCAACTGCATGATCCAACTGAAGAAATGGGAGACACAGCTACTCCCTTGAGTTTTTCATTCTTCACTCCAGCTGTTGGTTTCATACTCGGATGCTTGATGGTGATCTTTGGCCTCTCAACTTCAGCTTTACTTATTACTCCATCAGTTATTCCCTTGAACTTGGAGGAGAAGGATGGCAAGTCATATCCAATATCTGGTTCTTGGTCAAACATTGATCCAGATGTCATAAAGATCTTCCCCTCAGGCCGTGTCGTCAAGATCACCTTTTCCCTTTTGACTTTGTCAATTACTTTGAAGTATGGGGTTTCAATTTTAGGGTATGGTTTCAACTCTATCCCAACATCATTAGACTTAGAGTTATGACACCTGTTGTATTTATGGCACTCGGTATCATTGTCTGATATATCCTCTACTCTCCTTTCACCATAAGTCATGTTTGCCTCATTATCAGTTTCTTCTTGAGTCAATGGTGTAGTTTCAACCAAGACACTATCAATAGGAGGATGAGCTTCTTTATAATCAGACTTGGTTCGTTCAACTTGATCCTCACTAAGAAGTATTCCTATAATGTCTCTGGGAACTGGTGGAGGAATGATACTGTTTGCAAACAGAGACTTATCAGGCTTTTCTGACCCAAACCCAATTTTATCTTTCCCAACTTGACTAGTTACAACAGCATGTGACAATTCCTTTCCAGCATCTAGCATTCGCTGATTTATACCCTGGTTGCAATCATACTTGTTCTGCAGCTCATTATATTTTTGTTGCAGTTCATCCAGTTGCTTCTTTAGCTCACCAATCTCAATCTTAGCCCGATCATATGAGAAAGTCTTCTCGGTGGCTAATCCACGATATTTCTCAATGTCTAATTTTTGAGCTTTCACCTTCTCTTCACTCTTCTCCCATCTACCCTTGAATGAAGTCCAGGAATTAATCGCGCACATGTTGGATTCGAACATTCAACACCAGCACTTTCTATCATGAGGACACGTTTCTTATTTTCTTTCTTTTCTTCTTCCTCATTTCTATAGTAAGCTTTGTGCAAAGCGTGCCAGAGTACTTGAGCATATTTGCAGTTTTCAAATCTTTGGGCTATTTCTGGAGATAAAGCCATGAATATAATTTCACGTGCCCTTTTGTCAATGTTAACTCTTCATTGGTCATCTTCAGAGAATTCAGCTTGAGTTTTAGGCACTCCTTCTTTAGGCCAATTTTGATGTCTCAGTATGAACGGACCATTAATAATCGATTTCATCATATTTTGATCTTCATTGTTCAAATACTTTCCAACCCCGTTCTTGCATTCATCAAATTCGTTTGAATTGATCAACCGCGGACAAGTGGAGTAAGAACTTTCTTGTATTGAGGATGTTTCCGAACTCATTTTCTTTCTTTAGGTATGCAGTTTCTGAAAATCTGGTGAAATCGGCAAAATCGGGAAAAGTATTATTCAAGGAATATTGTCAAAAACTTAAAAATCGAAAACGGAGGCCTTCGGAGTGGAATTTGGGGGTCCAAACGAGCTCCCCTAGACGCTAGTCGGGGGTAATTCTAGGGCTTGTTGTCACGAACGTCGTGTTAAAATTTGAGCTTCTAACTCCAAACGAGTCAAAAGTTATGTCCGTTTCCGTGAAGGTGTGAAATAGTGACTTTTTACCGCAAACTAGTTTCCGATCGTAAACCCTGTTTCCGATCGTAAACAGTGATCGTAAACACCCTGAGTCGTAAACACAATCATAAACTCCTCTGGATCGTAAACTCGATCGTAAACTCCTCCGGATCGTAAACTCGGTCGTAAACACCTCCGGATCGTAAACAGAGTTGTAAACACCTCTGGATCGTAAACTCGGTCGTAAACACCTAAAAACGGATCTTGAAGTCGTAAACACTTAAAAATCGAATCTTGAAGTCGTGAACACTAAGCTGATGAAGAACACTGATCGTAAACACCAAGAGCAGCCCAGAAATTGATCGTAAACACCAAGAACAGCCCAGAAATTTCAGAAAACTCGATCGTAAACCTGAAAAACTCAAGAAAACTCGCAAAAACTGTTAGATCTTCTTGAATCAATATCGTGAGAACCGCGAAACACTCGTTTCTTGGCTCTGATACCAATTGTTGGTCCCTAAACAACAATCGTTCACGATATCTAACTAATCTAAACGTGCGAAATCCGGTTAGATTAGTGATTCAAGAAAGAGAAGAGAAGAAATCGAAGAATACGATGATTAAAACGTAA
>JBCNJP010008476.1:0-39983 GCA_039602395.1 Deinandra increscens subsp. villosa
GGCGACGACAGTTTATAGCGTGTTATTCATCTTTTGTTCATGCGTTACTTTGGTGCAACAATTTACATCGCGTTATTCGCTTTTGTTAGCCCGATGCAGCGCAACGACAACTTAAATGCCTTAGGTCCGAGCTGTGGTTGCGTTAACGCCCCTCCGCCGCCAGTGGCATCATAGCCTAGCAAAAAGAACCTTAAAAGTACAAGTCAGGTAAACTAATGCACTTAAATGATAATATTAATCAAATGTCAAGGGGCTAAACTGACAGACTATTCTTTTTTTATAAACTTTACTTTGCGTGTGAAAACAAGTGTAACATTTTAAAGTATGTTTTTATATTGCCTCATAATAATTTATATATATATATATATTGTTTCAAAACCTTAAATGTTTTAAACAAGTTAGTCGCAAGAATAAAAAGACACCGTTCTTTTCAAGCATAATGATATAACCTAATTGGAAATACATTTGGTACTTACTTCTAGATACATAGGCGATAACAATATACAAAAGAAAAATATATCCCTATTGCATAAAAAACCATGAGTTATATCTAAATATTAAGAAATCCATCTGGCTGGAACTTATTTCACATTAGAAGCACTAATTGGTAGGACTTAGGGTTTGGGCTGAAAGCATCCATGGCAAAATGCTTTTTGTATTTACCAATTTGAATAGAGTAACTAAACAACATACTGAAACTTTAGGGAGTCTTCCTAGCCCGAAATTGGTGATTGTTTCACACTCCGTGATACAAATTGGAAACGCATCATTAATGTGCCACCACAAATGATAACATGTTAGAGTAAACACCGAATAAGATTAAAACATTAAAATCATATGATAAATTCACTAAATACATCTCATTTTTTTTAACGTCTAACACACACACCCTCTAATCTACTTCTAAATTCCACCAGAAACACCATTATCAGGGATTGAACCCATGACCCCTAGGTAAGACAAAGCCAACTCTTTCCTCTCAGAGTATGTAAAAATCAATGCCAATCCTAAAAGTTTTAAGTCGTTTGATATTCACCCATTTTTTTTCTTGATAAAGGACAGAGCCCGGAAAAATTTGTCACAGAGAAAATAAAATTACGGCCAAACAATATGCAAACAAATATAAGTAACAGGAGAAGTCCCTATCAGTAATAGTTAGCCCCAAAATCAAGCCACTGTCTAACACAATACAAGATTAATACAAAATCCCTAAATGTAAACTATTATTTAATACCCCTAGAATAAAACTAATGTTTTCAGAACCGGACCAGACATTGAACCCGTCATCTTGTCGGTTACAGATCGGACCGGTTCAACCGACAAAACGAATTCAAGAACCGGATGACATAATAAATAAATTTCTATAATATTTATATATTTATGTTGATTTATATAGTTTTTTAACGTATATTTCGATCTAGATTTATAACATTTTCATATCAAAATCATAGAAAACATGACAACATATACATAACTTTAAAACATAAAACAACATATAATTGAAATAGCAATTCTAACATAAATGATATCATCATTACAAAAAATAACTAAGGTTTGATTATGAGTAACATGTCTAAGATGTGATATTTACGTTAATTTACCTTTCTCATGTATATAATATATAAATTGAAGTTAATCTTGTTAACAAGTATGATTGTAGCGCAATGGATATACATCATTATTACATAAAATAGAATAGGTTCTGTATTCGATCCTCTTTTCCACCGTATGAAATTTTTATTTAATTCCTAACCTACTTGTGCTTAAACTTGTCAACATTTACAATTCCAAGAGTAGGAAATCTAAAGCCTTTCCCCTCCTTATAAATTAAGCAACATCTTTGGAGTACCAAGAGTAGTTGTAGTACAAGATTTCCAATGCTCAGAATGACTCTCATATTCCTCCAAAAGAAATTCAAATTAGGCATGACTCTTGGAACTTTTTCCATTTGACCCTAAAATAGTTAAGATTTTGCCCAAACTGATGAAAAAAACACAAATAAATTTGAAGTGCTGCTATATATACATAAAAAGAAATATAAGACAGTTTCAATATTACTGTTCAAATGTGTTTTTTAAGCCTTATTCGAGTCACCACTCCTATTAGTGATACCAGTCTATGATATGATCAATTCTCACAATCTGTAGCATAAAATCTTTACTCTTACTTATAGGACCAACTTCTATCTATATAAGGCTTTATAGGAGATACCCCAAACTTAATGACTTCAACTTAATTATAAGGCTTTATAGGAGATACCTCAAACCATGGTCATTCTTACAGTTTTAATAATTTCAAATGCTTACATTGTCATATATTTTTTTTACTAAAAAGGTCAAAATGGAGGTGTTGAATTGATATGCCAACTATTTTTAGTTTTTATTTTAAAAACCAACATGTTGACTAAAAGAGTCAACAGTGCTAATGGGTAAAAGTACTTGGCAAGTGGCTTAAAAAATTATTGTGTTTCAGATATTCAAGCACAAAAATTATTCAAATACAACAGCAAGTACGTGGAACTCGTTAAATACAGCGGCAAAAATTATTGTGTTTCATGGCATTAGGTATGTATTTGTGCTTCTAAAATAAAACACATAACAAAATGGATAATGGATATACTTACAGAGATGGGAAGACCACCTAAAACCAACTAAAAAAAACAGAAATATATTACTCCATATATAAACTAAAAAGGCAGCAACTCATCTGCTGCAACTCATTAACTCTATTGGTTATACAAAATTTGACAAAAAGGTCAAGTTTTAATGTGCTATTAAAAACCTTAGAGGATGGTCTGATATGGTCTGATTAGAACATAAAAGGTATTAGAAAACATAATGAGAACAGATTGTTACAACATAAAACATCATGAGAACAGATTCTACAAAATAAAAGATATTAGAGCAGTTACAAAATCAGATAATAAGCCCTCTCAAATCAATTACTTAACTCACAATATAAAAGGTCAACAAATCTGCTATTAGAAACCTTACAACATAAAACCTATTAGAACAGAGAAAAACATATAACATAAAAGCTTTTGAGATTGAATGTACCTCAAAATCCGATTGCATATGGAGATGGGAAAACGAAATCGAGCTTCAAAACCAAAATCATATTAACATAAATAAGATAGAGCTTCAAACTGGAGATCAAATAAGAACGAAATTAGAACATTTACCTCAGATCGATTATGCAGATGGGAATGGTAAAACGAAATGGAGAGGGTGTTGTACATTTATAGAGTCCTCTGAGTTGATTTGGGCGCCTTCCTTTTTGAATCCTCTTTACAACCGCGGCCCAATCGAGGGGTAGTGATTATGTTTCAGAAGCTGGTCTTCTTTGGGGCCAACCATTCTGAAGCTGTAGTGATTAATTATGTTCTTGAAATAGTTGAGCATGATATGATAATGCCTAGAATCAATAAATGTATTTACGTTGAATTACATTTCTCATGTACATAATATATAAATTGAAGTTAAATGGATCAAATTGCTTTCTTTTTGTATTATAGTTGCTTACTAAATAAGTCACAACATACTGAAAGATATAGTTATGATTATAGTACCTCAATACATGAACTGTGATTTCACAAATAAAAACTTAAAATCCTTCACATTCCCATAGAATGTGTAAAAATTATTCACATACCTTTCCAATCTAAAACAAAAATAGCCGATCAGGAACCAAGAACATCAGAACTATCGTCATTCATAACCACAGAGCTATGATCTAACAACAAACGGGAAACCTTATGTTCATCGAAGTGACCTGAAATCATCAAACAAACAAATCACAGAGCTACGATCTAACAACAAACGAAATTAGTGTTCGCATCTACAAGTACACCCAATCAAATAAAAACCAGATCGAAATAAGTACACAAAATCAGGGCGCTTGTAATCGAGGGCGCTTCCAATTTGAATTGATTTGGAGATGCCAAAAGTTCCAATTAAATCGAATAGCTCTAGGCGTGGTCATTACTGTATGCATGAATTGAAAAGCAAATGGGGTAATCGAGATGATAAGGCAGGAGGCTGCCCAACCGATGGGGAGAGAGATGATAAAAGATGCTGCTATCGAGAGTAGAAGGCTGGAAATGCAGCTATCGAGAGGCGACTAAGGGGATATCGAGAAGCATGCGGCCCAGACGAAAATACCCTTAACCCACATTGTCATAAACCGTAGAGTTGCCTTTAAATGTAAGGCTTTAAAATTGTACATTGTGCTAAACTTCTTGTAACCGTCTTAAAAATTAAGCATTTTTCATGACGAAAATACCCTCGAGACCAATATGTATTATATATAGTAATAGATACGTTGTGTTTAGGACCAATGATGGCACAATAAAGTGTGTTTAGGGACAATGAGGGTCAGTTGACACCAATGAGTCCTAATAAGGTGTGTATATAACCAATAAGTTGTGTTTACGACCAATTATGGCCCAATATGGTGTGTTTAGTTGGGACTAATGAGTCCCACTAAGGTCTGTATATAACCAATAAGTTATGTTTAGGACCAATGATGGCCCAATAAGGTGTGTTTAGTAGGGCAATGAGGGTCGGTTAGGACCAATAAGTCCTAGTAAGGTGTGTATATAACCAATAAGTTGTGTTTAGGACCAATGATGGCCCAAAAATGTGTGTTTAGTTGGGACTAATGAGTCCCACTAAGGTGTTTATATAACCAATAAGTTGTGTTTAGGACCAATGATGGCCCAATAACGTGTGTTTAAGGGCAATGAGGGTCAGTTGGGACCAATGAGTCCCAATAAGGTGTGTTTAGTTGACCAATAGGTTGTGTTTACGACCAATTATGGGCCAATAAGGTGAGTTTAGTTGGGACCAATGAGTCCCACTAATGTGTGTATATAACCAATATGTTGTGTTTAGGACCAATGATGGCACAATAAAGTGTGTTTAGGGACAATGAGGGTCAGTTAGGACCAATCAGTCCTAATAAGGTGTGTATATAACTAATAAGTTGTGTTTACGACCAATTATGGCCCAATAAGGTGTGTTTAGTTAGGACTAATGAGTCCCACTAATGTGTGTATATAACCAGTACTTTGTGTTTAGGACCAATGATGGCACAATAAAGTGTGTTTAGGGACAATGAGGGTCAGTTGGCACCAATGAGTCCTAATAAGGTGTGTATATAATCACGAATAAGTTGTGTTTACGACCAATTATGGCCCAACAAGGTGTGTTTAGTTGGGACTAATGAGTCACACTAAGGTGTGTATATAACCAATAAGTTGTTTTTAGGACCTATGATGACCGAATAAGGTGTTTTAGTAGGGCAATGAGGGTCGGTTAGGACCAATAAGTCCTAGTAAGGTGTGTATATAACCAATAAGTTGTGTTTAGGACCAATGATGGCCCAATAATGTGTGTTTAAGGGCAATGAGGGTCAGTTGGCACCAATGAGTCCTAATAAGGTGTGTATATAACCAATAAGTTATGTTTAGGACCAATGATGACCCAATAAGGTGTGTTTAGTAGGGCAATGAGAGTCGGTTAGGACCAATAAGTCCTAGTAAGGTGTGTATATAACCAATAAGTTGTGTTTAGGACCAATGATGGCCCAAAAATGTGTGTTTAGTTGGGACTAATGAGTCCCACTAATGTGTGTATATAACCAATAAGTTGTGTTTAGGACCAATGATGGCCCAAAAATGTGTGTTTAGTTGGGACTAATGAGTCCCACTAAGGTGTGTATATAACCAATAAGTTGTGTTTAGGACCAATGATGGCCCAATAAGGTGTGTTTAGTAGGGCATTGAGGGTCGGTTGGGACCAATAAGTCCTAATAAGGTGTGTATATAACCAATAAGTTATGTTTAGGACCAATGATGGCCCAATAATGTGTGTTTAAGGGCAATGAGGGTCAGTTGGGACCAATGAGTCCCAATAAAGTGTGTTTAGTTGACCAATAGGTTGTGTTTACGACCAATTATGGGCCAATAAGGTGAGTTTAGTTGGGACCAATGAGTCCCACTAATGTGTGTATATAACCAATATGTTGTGTTTAGGACCAATGATGGCACAATAAAGTGTGTTTAGGGACAATGAGGGTCAGTTGGAACCAATGAGTCCTAATAAGTTGTGTTTACGACCAATTATGGCCCAATAAGGTGTGTTTAGTTGGGACTAATGAGTCACACTAAGGTGTGTATATAACCAATAAGTTGTGTTTAGGACCAATGATGGCCCAATAAGGTGTGTTTAGTAGGGTAATGAGGGTCGGTTGGGACCAATAAGTCCTAGTAAGGTGTGTATATAACCAATAAGTTGTGTTTAGGAACAATGATGGCCCAATAATGTGTGTTTAAGGGCAATGAGGGTCAGTTGGGGCCAATAAGTCCCAATAAAGTGTGTATATAACCAATAAGTTGTGTTTACGACCAATTATGGCCCAATAAGGTGTGTTTAGTTGGGACCAATGAGTCCCACTAATGTGTGTATATAACCAATATGTTGTGTTTAGGACCAATGATGGCACAATAAAGTGTGTTTAGGGACAATGAGGGTCAATTGGCACCAATGAGTCCTACTAAGGTGTGTATATAACCAATAAGTTGTGTTTACGACCAATTATGGCCCAATAAGATGTGTTTAGTTGGGACTAATGAGTCACACTAAGGTGTGTATATAACCAATAAGTTGTGTTTAGGACCAATGATGGCCAAATAAGGTGTGTTTAGTAGGGTAATGAGGGTCGGTTGGGACCAATAAGTCCTAGTAAGGTGTGTATATAACCAATAAGTTGTGTTTAGGACCAATGATGGCCCAATAATGTGTGTTTAAGGGCAATGAGGGTCAGTTGGGGCCAATAAGTCCCAATAAAGTGTGTATATAACCAATAAGTTGTGTTTACGACCAATTATGGCCCAATAAGGTGTGTTTAGTTGGGACCAATGAGTCCCACTAATGTGTGTATATAACCAATATGTTGTGTTTAGGACCAATGATGGCACAATAAAGTGTGTTTAGGGACAATGAGGGTCAATTGGCACCAATGAGTCCTAATAAGGTGTGTATATAACCAATAAGTTGTGTTTACGACCAATTATGGCCCAATAAGATGTGTTTAGTTGGCACCAATGAGTCCCAATAAGGTGTGTATATAACCAATAAGTTGTGTTTAGGACCAATGATGGCCCAATAAGGTGTGTTTAGTAGGGTAATGAGGATCGGTTGGGACCAATAAGTCCTAGTAAGGTGTGTATATAACCAATAAGTTGTGTTTAGGACCAATGATGGCCCAATAATGTGTGTTTAAGGGCAATGAGGGTCAGTTGGGGCCAATAAGTCCCAATAAAGTGTGTATATAACCAATAAGTTGTGTTTACGACCAATTATGGCCCAATAAGGTGTGTTTAGTTGGGACCAATGAGTCCCACTAATGTGTGTATATAACCAATATGTTGTGTTTAGGACCAATGATGGCACAATAAAGTGTGTTTAGGGACAATGAGGGTCAATTGGCACCAATGAGTCCTAATAAGGTGTGTATATAACCAATAAGTTGTGTTTACGACCAATTATGGCCCAATAAGATGTGTTTAGTTGGCACCAATGAGTCCCAATAAGGTGTGTATATAACCAATAAGTTGTGTTTAGGACCAATGATGGCCCAATAAGGTGTGTTTAGTAGGGTAATGAGGGTCGGTTGGGACCAATAAGTCCTAGTAAGGTGTGTATATAACCAATAAGTTGTGTTTAGGACCAATGATGGCCCAATAATGTGTGTTTAAGGGCAATGAGGGTCAGTTGGGGCCAATAAGTCCCAATAAAGTGTGTATATAACCAATAAGTTGTGTTTACGACCAATTATGGCCCAATAAGGTGTGTTTAGTTGGGACCAATGAGTCCCACTAATGTGTGTATATAACCAATATGTTTTGTTTAGGACCAATGATGGCACAATAAAGTGTGTTTAGGGACAATGAGGGTCAATTGGCACCAATGAGTCCTAATAAGGTGTGTATATAACCAATAAGTTGTGTTTACGACCAATTATGGCCCAATATGGTGTGTTTAGTTGGGACTAATGAGCCCCACTAAGCTGTGTATATAACCAATAAGTTATGTTTAGGACTTATGATGGCCCAATAAGGTGTGTTTAGTCGGGCAATGAGGATCGGTTGGGACCAATAAGTCCTAGTAAGGTGTGTATATACCCAACAAGTTGTGTTTACGACTAGTTATGGCCCAATAAGGTGTGTTTAGTTGGGACCAATGAGTCCCACTAATGTGTGTATATAACCAATACGTTGTGTTTATGACCAATGATGGCACAATAAAGTGTGTTTAGGGACAATGAGGGTCAGTTGACACCAATGAGTCCTAATAAGGTGTGTATATAACCAATAAGTTGTGTTTACGACCAATTATGGCCCAATATGGTGTGTTTAGTTAGGACTAATGAGTCCCACTAAGGTCTGTATATAACCAATAAGTTATGTTTAGGACCAATGATGGCCCAATAAGGTGTGTTTAGTAGGGCAATGAGGGTCGGTTAGGACCAATAAGTCCTAGTAAGGTGTGTATATAACCAATAAGTTGTGTTTAGGACCAATGATGGACCAAAAATGTGTGTTTAGTTGGGACTAATGAGTCCCACTAAGGTGTTTATATAACCAATAAGTTGTGTTTAGGACCAATGATGGCCCAATAAGGTGTGTTTAGTAGGGCAACGAGGGTCGGTTAGGACCAATAAGTCCTAGTAAGGTGTGTATATAACCAATAAGTTGTGTTTAGGACCAATGATGGCCCAATAACGTGTGTTTAAGGGCAATGAGGGTCAGTTGGGACCAATGAGTCCCAATAAGGTGTGTTTAGTTGACCAATAGGTTGTGTTTACGACCAATTATGGGCCAATAAGGTGAGTTTAGTTAGGACCAATGAGTCCCACTAATGTGTGTATATAACCAATATGTTGTGTTTAGGACCAATGATGGCACAATAAAGTGTGTTTAGGGATAATGAGGGTCAGTTAGGACCAATCAGTCCTAATAAGGTGTGTATATAACTAATAAGTTGTGTTTACGACCAATTATGGCCCAATAAGGTGTGTTTAGTTAGGACTAATGAGTCCCACTAATGTGTGTATATAACCAGTACGTTGTGTTTAGGACCAATGATGGCACAATAAAGTGTGTTTAGGGACAATGAGGGTCAGTTGGCACCAATGAGTCCTAATAAGGTGTGTATATAACCAATAAGTTTTGTTTACGACTAATTATGGCCCAATATGGTATGTTTAGTTGGGACTAATGAGTCCCACTAAGGTGTGTATATACCCAATAAGTTATGTTTAGGACCAATGATGGCCCAATAAGGTGTGTTTAGTAGGGCAATGAGAGTCGGTTAGGACCAATAAGTCCTAGTAAGGTGTGTATATAACCAATAAGTTGTGTTTAGGACCAATGATGGCCCAAAAATGTGTGTTTAGTTGGGACTAATGAGTCCCACTAATGTGTGTATATAACCAATAAGTTGTGTTTAGGACCAATGATGGCCCAAAAATGTGTGTTTAGTTGGGACTAATGAGTCCCACTAAGGTGTGTATATAACCAATAAGTTGTGTTTAGGACCAATGATGGCCCAATAAGGTGTGTTTAGTAGGGCAATGAGGGTCGGTTAGGACCAATAAGTCCTAGTAACGTGTGTATATAACCAATAAGTTGTGTTTATGACCAATGATGGCCCAAAAATGTGTGTTTAGTTGGGACTAATGAGTCCCACTAATGTGTGTATATAACCAATAAGTTGGGTTTAGGACCAATGATGGCCCAAAAATGTGTGTTTAGTTGGGACTAATGAGTCCCACTAAGGTGTGTATATAACCAATAAGTTGTGTTTAGGACCAATGATGGCCTAATAAGGTGTGTTTAGTAGGGCAATGAGGGTAGGTTGGGACCAGTAAGTCCTAGTAAGGTGTGTATATAACCAATAAGTTGTGTTTAGGACCAATGATGGCCCAATAACGTGTGTTTAAGGGCAATGAGGGTCAGTTGGCACCAATGAGTCCCAATAAGGTGTGTATATAACCAATAAGTTGTGTTTACGACCAATTATGGCCCAATAAGGTGTGTTCAGTTGGGACTAATGAGTCACACTAAGGTGTGTATATAACCAATAAGTTGTGTTTAGGACCAATGATGGCCCAATAAGGTGTGTTTAGTAGGGCAATGAGGGTCGGTTGGGACCAATAAGTCCTAGTAAGGTGTGTATATAACCAATAAGTTGTGTTTAGGACCAATGATGGCCCAATAATGTGTGTTTAAGGGCAGTGAGGGTCAGTTGGGACCAATGAGTCCCAATAAAGTGTGTATATACCCAATAGGTTGTGTTTACAACCAATTATGGCCCAATAAGGTGTGTTTAGTTGAGACCAACGAGTCCCACTAATGTGTGTATATAACCAATACGTTGTGTTTAGGACCAATTTTGGCACAATAAAGTGTGTTTAGGGACAATGAGGGTCAGTTGGCACCAATGAGTCCTAATAAGGTGTGTATATAACAAATAAGTTGTGTTTACGACCAATTATGGCCCAATATGGTGTGTTTAGTTGGGACTAATGAGTCCCACTAAGGTGTATATATAACCAATAAGTTATGTTTAGGACCAATGATGGCCCAATAAGGTGTTTTAGTAAGGCAATGAGGGTCGGTTAGGACCAATAAGTCCTAGTAAGGTGTGTATATAACCAATAAGTTGTGTTTAGGACGCATGATGGCCAAATAATGTTTGTTTAGTTGGGACTAATGAGTCCCACTAAGGTGTGTATATAACCAATAAGTTGTGTTTAGGACCAATGATGGCCCAATAAGGTGTGTTTAGTAGGGCAATGAGGGTCGGTTGGGACCAATAAGTCCTAATAAGGTGTGTATATAACCAATAATTTATGTTTAGGACCAATGATGGCCCAATAATGTGTGTTTAAGGGAAATGAGGGTCAGTTGGGACCAATGAGTCCCAATAAAGTGTGTTTAGTTGACCAATAGGTTGTGTTTACGACCAATTATGGGCCAATAAGGTGAGTTTAGTTGGGACCAATGAGTCCCACTAATGTGTGTATATAACCAATATGTTGTGTTTAGGACCAATGATGGCACAATAAAGTGTGTTTAAGGACAATGAGGGTCAGTTGGAACCAATGAGTCCTAATAAGTTGTGTTTACGACCAATAATGGCCTATTAAGGTGTGTTTAGTTGGGACTAATGAGTCACACTAAGGTGTGTATAAAACCAATAAGTTGTGTTTAGGACCAATGATGGCCCAATAAGGTGTGTTTAGTAGGGTAATGAGGGTCGGTTGGGACCAATAAGTCCTAGTAAGGTGTGTATATAACCAATAAGTTGTGTTTAGGACCAATGATGGCCCAATAATGTGTGTTTAAGGGCAATGAGGGTAAGTTGGGGCCAATAATTCCCAATAAAGTGTGTATATAACCAATAAGTTGTGTTTACGACCAATTATTGGCCCAATAAGGTGTGTTTAGTTGGAACCAATGAGTCCCACTAACGTGTGTATATAACCAATATGTTGTGTTTAGGACCAATGATGGCACAATAAAGTGTGTTTAGGGACAATGAGGGTCAATTGGCACCAATGAGTCCTAATAAGGTGTGTATATAACCAATAAGTTGTGTTTAGGACCAATTATGGCCCAATATGGTGTGTTTAGTTGGGACTAATGAGTCCCACTAAGCTGTGTATATAACCAATAAGTTATGTTTAGGACTAATGATGGCCCAATAAGGTGTGTTTAGTAGGGCAATGAGGATCGGTTGGGACCAATAAGTCCTAGTAAGGTGTGTATATACCCAATAAGTTGTGTTTACGACCAATTATGGCCCAATAAGGTGTGTTTAGTTGGGACCAATGAGTCCCACTAATGTGTGTATATAACCAATACGTTGTGTTTAGGACCAATGATGGCACAATAAAGTGTGTTTAGGGACAATGAGGGTCAGTTGACACCAATGAGTCCTAATAAGGTGTGTATATAACCAATAAGTTGTGTTTACGACCAATTATGGCCCAATATGGTGTGTTTAGTTGGGACTAATGAGTCCCACTAAGGTCTGTATATAACCAATAAGTTATGTTTAGGACCAATGATGGCCCAATAAGGTGTGTTTAGTAGGGCAATGAGGGTCGGTTAGGACCAATAAGTCCTAGTAAGGTGTGTATATAACCAATAAGTTGTGTTTAGGACAAATGATGGCCCAAAAATGGTGTGTTTAGTTGGGACTAATGAGTCCCACTAAGGTGTTTATATAACCAATAAGTTGTGTTTAGGACCAATGATGGCCCAATAAGGTGTGTTTAGTAGGGCAACGAGGGTCGGTTAGGACCAATAAGTCCTAGTAAGGTGTGTATATAACCAATAAGTTGTGTTTAGGACCAATGATGGCCCAATAACGTGTGTTTAAGGGCAATGAGGGTCAATTGGGACCAATGAGTCCCAATAAGGTGTGTTTAGTTGACCAATAGGTTGTGTTTACGACCAATTATGGGCCAATAAGGTGAGTTTAGTTGGGACCAATGAGTCCCAATAATGTGTGTATATAACCAATATGTTGTGTTTAGGACCAATGATGGCACAATAAAGTGTGTTTAGGGACAATGAGGGTCAGTTAGGACCAATCAGTCCTAATAAGGTGTGTATATAACCAATAAGTTGTGTTTACGACAAATTATGGCCCAATAAGGTGTGTTTAGTTAGGACCAATGAGTCCCACTAATGTGTGTATATAACCAGTACGTTGTGTTTAGGACCAATGATGGCACAATAAAGTGTGTTTAGGGACAATGAGGGTCAGTTGGCACCAATGAGTCCTAATAAGGTGTGTATATAACAAATAAGTTGTGTTTACGACCAATTATGGCCCAATATGGTGTGTTTAGTTGGGACCAATGAGTCCCACTAAGGTGTGTATATAACCAATAAGTTATGTTTAGGACCAATGATGGCCCAATAAGGTGTTTTAGTAAGGCAATGAGGGTCGGTTAGGACCAATAAGTCCTAGTAAGGTGTGTATATAACCAATAAGTTGTGTTTAGGACGCATGATGGCCAAATAATGTTTGTTTAGTTGGGACTAATGAGTCCCACTAAGGTGTGTATATAACCAATAAGTTGTGTTTAGGACCAATGATGGCCCAATAAGGTGTGTTTAGTAGGGCAATGAGGGTCGGTTGGGACCAATAAGTCCTAATAAGGTGTGTATATAACCAATAATTTATGTTTAGGACCAATGATGGCCCAATAATGTGTGTTTAAGGGAAATGAGGGTCAGTTGGGACCAATGAGTCCCAATAAAGTGTGTTTAGTTGACCAATAGGTTGTGTTTACGACCAATTATGGGCCAATAAGGTGAGTTTAGTTGGGACCAATGAGTCCCACTAATGTGTGTATATAACCAATATGTTGTGTTTAGGACCAATGATGGCACAATAAAGTGTGTTTAGGGACAATGAGGGTCAGTTGGAACCAATGAGTCCTAATAAGTTGTGTTTACGACCAATAATGGCCTAATAAGGTGTGTTTAGTTGGGACTAATGAGTCACACTAAGGTGTGTATAAAACCAATAAGTTGTGTTTAGGACCAATGATGGCCCAATAAGGTGTGTTTAGTAGGGTAATGAGGGTCGGTTGGGACCAATAAGTCCTAGTAAGGTGTGTATATAACCAATAAGTTGTGTTTAGGACCAATGATGGCCCAATAATGTGTGTTTAAGGGCAATGAGGGTCAGTTGGGGCCAATAAGTCCCAATAAAGTGTGTATATAACCAATAAGTTGTGTTTACGACCAATTATTGGCCCAATAAGGTGTGTTTAGTTGGGACCAATGAGTCCCACTAATGTGTGTATATAACCAATATGTTGTGTTTAGGACCAATGATGGCCCAATAAAGTGTGTTTAGGGATAATGAGGGTCAATTGGCACCAATGAGTCCTAATAAGGTGTGTATAAAATCAATAAGTTGTGTTTACGACCAATTATGGTCCAATAAGATGTGTTTAGTTGGGACTAATGAGTCACACTAAGGTGTGTATATAACCAATAAGTTGTGTTTAGGACCAATGATGGCCCAATAAGGTGTGTTTAGTAAGGTAATGAGGGTCGGTTGGGACCAATAAGTCCTAGTAAGGTGTGTATATAACCAATAAGTTGTGTTTAGGACCAATGATGGCCCAATAATGTGTGTTTAAGGGCAATGAGGGTAAGTTGGGGCCAATAATTCCCAATAAAGTGTGTATATAACCAATAAGTTGTGTTTACGACCAATTATGGCCCAATAAGGTGTGTTTAGTTGGAACCAATGAGTCCCACTAACGTGTGTATATAACCAATATGTTGTGTTTAGGACCAATGATGGCACAATAAAGTGTGTTTAGGGACAATGAGGGTCAATTGGCACCAATGAGTCCTAATAAGGTGTGTATATAACCAATAAGTTGTGTTTAGGACCAATTATGGCCCAATATGGTGTGTTTAGTTGGGACTAATGAGTCCCACTAAGCTGTGTATATAACCAATAAGTTATGTTTAGGACTAATGATGGCCCAATAAGGTGTGTTTTGTAGGGCAATGAGGATCGGTTGGGACCAATAAGTCCTAGTAAGGTGTGTATATACCCAATAAGTTGTGTTTACGACCAATTATGGCCCAATAAGGTGTGTTTAGTTGGGACCAATGAGTCCCACTAATGTGTGTATATAACCAATACGTTGTGTTTAGGACCAATGATGGCACAATAAAGTGTGTTTAGGGACAATGAGGGTCAGTTGACACCAATGAGTCCTAATAAGGTGTGTATATAACCAATAAGTTGTGTTTACGACCAATTATGGCCCAATATGGTGTGTTTAGTTGGGACTAATGAGTCCCACTAAGGTCTGTATATAACCAATAAGTTATGTTTAGGACCAATGATGGCCCAATAAGGTGTGTTTAGTAGGGCAATGAGGGTCGGTTAGGACCAATAAGTCCTAGTAAGGTGTGTATATAACCAATAAGTTGTGTTTAGGACAAATGATGGCCCAAAAATGTGTGTTTAGTTGGGACTAATGAGTCCCACTAAGGTGTTTATATAACCAATAAGTTGTGTTTAGGACCAATGATGGCCCAATAAGGTGTGTTTAGTAGGGCAACGAGGGTCGGTTAGGACCAATAAGTCCTAGTAAGGTGTGTATATAACCAATAAGTTGTGTTTAGGACCAATGATGGCCCAATAACGTGTGTTTAAGGGCAATGAGGGTCAATTGGGACCAATGAGTCCCAATAAGGTGTGTTTAGTTGACCAATAGGTTGTGTTTACGACCAATTATGGGCCAATAAGGTGAGTTTAGTTGGGACCAATGAGTCCCAATAATGTGTGTATATAACCAATATGTTGTGTTTAGGACCAATGATGGCACAATAAAGTGTGTTTAGGGACAATGAGGGTCAGTTAGGACCAATCAGTCCTAATAAGGTGTGTATATAACCAATAAGTTGTGTTTACGACAAATTATGGCCCAATAAGGTGTGTTTAGTTAGGACCAATGAGTCCCACTAATGTGTGTATATAACCAGTACGTTGTGTTTAGGACCAATGATGGCACAATAAAGTGTGTTTAGGGACAATGAGGGTCAGTTGGCACCAATGAGTCCTAATAAGGTGTGTATATAACCAATAAGTTGTGTTTACGACCAATTATGGCCCAATATGATGTGTTTAGTTGGGACTAATGAGTCCCACTAAGCTGTGTATATAACCAATAAGTTATGTTTAGGACTAATGATGGCCCAATAAGGTGTGTTTAGTAGGGCAATGAGGATCGGTTGGGACCAATAAGTCCTAGTAAGGTGTGTATATACCCAATAAGTTGTGTTTACGACCAATTATGGCCCAATAAGGTGTGTTTAGTTGGGACCAATGAGTCCCACTAATGTGTGTATATAACCAATACGTTGTGTTTAGGACCAATGATGGCACAATAAAGTGTGTTTAGGGACAATGAGGGTCAGTTGACACCAATGAGTCCTAATAAGGTGTGTATATAACCAATAAGTTGTGTTTACGATCAATTATGGCCCAATATGGTGTGTTTAGTTGGGACTAATGAGTCCCACTAAGGTCTGTATATAACCAATAAGTTATGTTTAGGACCAATGATGGCCCAAGAAGGTGTGTTTAGTAGGGCAATGAGGGTCGGTTAGGACCAATAAGTCCTAGTAAGGTGTGTATATAACCAATAAGTTGTGTTTAGGACCAATGATGGACCAATAATGTGTGTTTAGTTGGGACTAATGAGTCCCACTAAGGTGTTTATATAACCAATAAGTTGTGTTTAGGACCAATGATGGCCCAATAAGGTGTGTTTAGTAGGGCAACGAGGGTCGGTTAGGACCAATAAGTCCTAGTAAGGTGTGTATATAACCAATAAGTTTTGTTTAGGACCAATGATGGCCCAATAACGTGTGTTTAAGGGCAATGAGGGTCAGTTGGGAACAATGAGTCCCAATAAGGTGTGTTTAGTTGACCAATAGGTTGTGTTTACGACCAATTATTGGGCAATAAGGTGAGTTTAGTTGGGACCAATGAGTCCCACTAATGTGTGTATATAACCAATATGTTGTGTTTAGGACCAATGATGGCACAATAAAGTGTGTTTAGGGACAATGAGGGTCAGTTAGGACCAATCAGTCCTAATAAGGTGTGTATATAACTAATAAGTTGTGTTTACGACCAATTATGGCCCAATAAGGTGTGTTTAGTTAGGACTAATGAGTCCCACTAATGTGTGTATATAACCAGTACGTTGTGTTTAGGACCAATGATGGCACAATAAAGTGTGTTTAGGGACAATGAGGGTCAGTTGGCACCAATGAGTCCTAATAAGGTGTGTATATAACCAATAAGTTTTGTTTACGACCAATTATGGCCCAATATGGTATGTTTAGTTGGGACTAATGAGTCCCACTAAGGTGTGTATATACCCAATAAGTTATGTTTAGGACCAATGATGGCCCAATAAGGTGTGTTTAGTAGGGCAATGAGAGTCGGTTAGGACCAATAAGTCCTAGTAAGGTGTGTATATAACCAATAAGTTGTGTTTAGGACCAATGATGGCCCAAAAATGTGTGTTTAGTTGGGACTAATGAGTCCCACTAATGTGTGTATATAACCAATAAGTTGTGTTTAGGACCAATGATGGCCCAAAAATGTGTGTTTAGTTGGGACTAATGAGTCCCACTAAGGTGTGTATATAACCAATAAGTTGTGTTTAGGACCAATGATGTCCCAATAAGGTGTGTTTAGTAGGGCAATGAGGGTCGGTTAGGACCAATAAGTCCTAGTAACGTGTGTATATAACCAATAAGTTGTGTTTAGGACCAATGATGGCCCAAAAATGTGTGTTTAGTTGGGACTAATGAGTCCCACTAATGTGTGTATATAACCAATAAGTTGTGTTTAGGACCAATGATTGCCCAAAAATGTGTGTTTAGTTGGGACTAATGAGTCCCACTAAGGTGTGTATATAACCAATAAGTTGTGTTTAGGACCAATGATGGCCTAATAAGGTGTGTTTAGTAGGGCAATGAGGGTAGGTTGGGACCAGTAAGTCCTAGTAAGGTGTGTATATAACCAATAAGTTGTGTTTAGGACCAATGATGGCCCAAAAATGTGTGTTTAGTTGGGACTAATGAGTCCCACTAATGTGTGTATATAACCAATAAGTTGTGTTTAGGACCAATGATGGCCCAAAAATGTGTGTTTAGTTGGGACTAATGAGTCCCACTAAGGTGTGTATATAACCAATAAGTTGTGTTTAGGACCAATGATGGCCCAATAAGGTGTGTTTAGTAGGGCAATGAGGGTCGGTTAGGACCAATAAGTCCTAGTAACGTGTGTATATAACCAATAAGTTGTGTTTAGGACCAATGATGGCCCAAAAATGTGTGTTTAGTTGGGACTAATGAGTCCCACTAATGTGTGTATATAACCAATAAGTTGTGTTTAGGACCAATGATTGCCCAAAAATGTGTGTTTAGTTGGGACTAATGAGTCCCACTAAGGTGTGTATATAACCAATAAGTTGTGTTTAGGACCAATGATGACCTAATAAGGTGTGTTTAGTAGGGCAATGAGGGTCGGTTAGGACCAATAAGTCCTAGTAACGTGTGTATATAACCAATAAGTTGTGTTTAGGACCAATGATGGCCCAAAAATGTGTGTTTAGTTGGGACTAATGAGTCCCACTAATGTGTGTATATAACCAATAAGTTGTGTTTAGGACCAATGATTGCCCAAAAATGTGTGTTTAGTTGGGACTAATGAGTCCCACTAAGGTGTGTATATAACCAATAAGTTGTGTTTAGGACCAATGATGGCCTAATAAGGTGTGTTTAGTAGGGCAATGAGGGTAGGTTGGGACCAGTAAGTCCTAGTAAGGTGTGTATATAACCAATAAGTTGTGTTTAGGACCAATGATGGCCCAATAACGTGTGTTTAAATGCAATGAGGGCCAGTTGGCACCAATGAGTCCCAATAAGGTGTGTATATAACCAATAAGTTGTGTTTACGACCAATTATGGCCCAATAAGGTGTGTTTAGTTGGGACTAATGAGTCACACTAAGGTGTGTATATAACCAATAAGTTGTGTTTAGGACCAATGATGGCCCAATAAGGTGTGTTTAGTAGGGCAATGAGGGTCGGTTGGGACCAATAAGTCCTAGTAAGGTGTGTATATAACTAATAAGTTGTGTTTACGACCAATTATGGACCAATAAGGTGTGTTTAGTTAGGACTAATGAGTCCCACTAATGTGTGTATATAACCAGTACGTTGTGTTTAGGACTAATGATGGCACAATAAAGTGTGTTTAGGGACAATGAGGGTCAGTTGGCACAAATGAGTGCTAATAAGGTGTGTATATAACCAATAATTTTTGTTTACGACCAATTATGACCCAATATGGTATGTTTAGTTGGGACTAATGAGTCCCACTAAGGTGTGTATATACCCAATAAGTTATGTTTAGGACCAATGATGGCCCAATAAGGTGTGTTTAGTAGGGCAATGAGAGTCGGTTAGGACCAATAAGTCCTAGTAAGGTGTGTATATAACCAATAAGTTGTGTTTAGGACCAATGATGGCCGAAAAATGTGTGTTTAGTTGGGACTAATGAGTCCCACTAATGTGTGTATATAACCAATAAGTTGTGTTTAGGACCAATGATGGCCCAAAAATGTGTGTTTAGTTGGGACTAATGAGTCCCACTAAGGTGTGTATATAACCAATAAGTTGTGTTTAGGACCAATGATGGCCCAATAAGGTGTGTTTAGTAGGGCAATGAGGGTCGGTTAGGACCAATAAGTCCTAGTAACGTGTGTATATAACCAATAAGTTGTGTTTAGGACCAATGATGGCCCAAAAATGTGTGTTTAGTTGGGACTAATGAGTCCCACTAATGTGTGTATATAACCAATAAGTTGTGTTTAGGACCAATGATGGCCCAAAAATGTGTGTTTAGTTGGGACTAATGAGTCCCACTAAGGTGTGTATATAACCAATAAGTTGTGTTTAGGACCAATGATGGCCTAATAAGGTGTGTTTAGTAGGGCAATGAGGGTAGGTTGGGACCAGTAAGTCCTAGTAAGGTGTGTATATAACCAATAAGTTGTGTTTAGGACCAATGATGGCCCAATAACGTGTGTTTAAGGGCAATGAGGGTCAGTTGGCACCAATGAGTCCCAATAAGGTGTGTATATAACCAATAAGTTGTGTTTACGACCAATTATGGCCCAATAAGGTGTGTTTAGTTGGGACTAATGAGTCACACTAAGGTGTGTATATAACCAATAAGTTGTGTTTAGGACCAATGATGGCCCAATAAGGTGTGTTTAGTAGGGCAATGAGGGTCGGTTGGGACCAATAAGTCCTAGTAAGGTGTGTATATAACCAATAAGTTGTGTTTAGGACCAATGATGGCCCAATAATGTGTGTCTAAGGGCAGTGAGGGTAAGTTGGGACCAATGAGTCCCAATAAAGTGTGTATATACCCAATAGGTTGTGTTTACGACCAATTATGGCCCAATAAGGTGTGTTTAGTTGAGACCAACGAGTCCCACTAATGTGTGTATATAACCAATACGTTGTGTTTAGGACCAATTTTGGCACAATAAAGTGTGTTTAGGGACAATGAGGGTCAGTTGGCACCAATGAGTCATAATAAGGTGTGTATATAACAAATAAGTTGTGTTTACGACCAATTATGGCCCAATATGGTGTGTTTAGTTGGGACTAGTGAGTCCCACTAAGGTGTGTATATAACCAATAAGTTATGTTTAGGACCAATGATGGCCCAATAAGGTGTTTTAGTAAGGCAATGAGGGTCGGTTAGGACCAATAAGTCCTAGTAAGGTCTGTATATAACCAATAAGTTGTGTTTAGGACCCATGATGGCCAAATAATGTTTGTTTAGTTGGGACTAATGAGTCCCACTAAGGTGTGTATATAACCAATAAGTTGTGTTTAGGACCAATGATGGCCCAATAACGTGTGTTTAAGGGCAATGAGGGTCAGTTGGCACCAATGAGTCCCAATAAGGTGTGTATATAACCAATAAGTTGTGTTTACGACCAATTATGGCCCAATAAGGTGTGTTTAGTTGGGACTAATGAGTCACACTAAGGTGTGTATATAACCAATAAGTTGTGTTTAGGACCAATGATGGCCCAATAAGGTGTGTTTAGTAGGGCAATGAGGGTCGGTTGGGACCAATAAGTCCTAGTAAGGTGTGTATATAACCAATAAGTTGTGTTTAGGACCAATGATGGCCCAATAATGTGTGTTTAAGGGCAGTGAGGGTAAGTTGGGACCAATGAGTCCCAATAAAGTGTGTATATACCCAATAGGTTGTGTTTACGACCAATTATGGCCCAATAAGGTGTGTTTAGTTGAGACCAACGAGTCCCACTAATGTGTGTATATAACCAATACGTTGTGTTTAGGACCAATTTTGGCACAATAAAGTGTGTTTAGGGACAATGAGGGTCAGTTGGCACCAATGAGTCCTAATAAGGTGTGTATATAACAAATAAGTTGTGTTTACGACCAATTATGGCCCAATATGGTGTGTTTAGTTGGGACTAATGAGTCCCACTAAGGTGTGTATATAACCAATAAGTTATGTTTAGGACCAATGATGGCCCAATAAGGTGTTTTAGTAAGGCAATGAGGGTCGGTTATGACCAATAAGTCCTAGTAAGGTCTGTATATAACCAATAAGTTATGTTTAGGACCCATGATGGCCAAATAATGTTTGTTTAGTTGGGACTAATGAGTCCCACTAAGGTGTGTATATAACCAATAAGTTGTGTTTATGACCAATGATGGCCCAATAAGGTGTCTTTAGTAGGGCAATGAGGGTCGGTTGGGACCAATAAGTCCTAATAAGGTGTGTATATAACCAATAAGTTATGTTTAGGACCAATGATGGCCCAATAATGTGTGTTTAAGGGCAATGAGGGTCAGTTGGGACCAATGAGTCCCAATAAAGTGTGTTTAGTTGACCAATAGGTTGTGTTTACGACCAATTATGGGCCAATAAGGTGAGTTTAGTTGGGACCAATGAGTACCACTAATGTGTGTATATAACCAATATGTTGTGTTTAGGACCAATGATGGCACAATAAAGTGTGTTTAGGGACAATGAGGTTCAGTTGGAACCAATGAGTCCTAATAAGTTGTGTTTACGACCAATTATGGCCCAATAAGGTGTGTTTAGTTGGGACTAATGAATCACACTAAGGTGTGTATAAAACCAATAAGTTGTGTTTAGGACCAATGATGGCCCAATAAGGTGTGTTTAGGGACAATGAGGGTCAATTGGCACCAATGAGTCCTAATAAGGTGTGTATATAACCAATAAGTTGTGTTTACGACCAATTATGGCCCAATATGGTGTGTTTAGTTGGGACTAATGAGTCCCACTAAGCTGTGTATATAACCAATAAGTTATGTTTAGGACTAATGATGGCCCAATAAGGTGTGTTTAGTAGGGCAATGAGGATCGGTTGGGACCAATAAGTCCTAGTAAGGTGTGTATATACCCAATAAGTTGTGTTTACGACCAATTATGGCCCAATAAGGTGTGTTTAGTTGGGACCAATGACTCCCAATAATGTGTGTATATAACCAATACGTTGTGTTTACGACCAATGATGGCACAATAAAGTGTGTTTAGGGACAATGAGGGTCAGTTGACACCAATGAGTCCTAATAAGGTGTGTATATAACCAATAAGTTGTGTTTACGACCAATTATGGCCCAATATGGTGTGTTTAGTTGGGACTAATGAGTCCCACTAAGGTCTGTATATAACCAATAAGTTATGTTTAGGACCAATGATGGCCCAATAAGGTGTGTTTAGTAGGGCAATGAGGGTCGGTTAGGACCAATAAATCCTAGTAAGGTGTGTATATAACCAATAAGTTGTGTTTAGGACAAATGATGGCCCAAAAATGTGTGTTTAGTTGGGACTAATGAGTCCCACTAAGGTGTTTATATAACCAATAAGTTGTGTTTAGGACCAATGATGGCCCAATAAGGTGTGTTTAGTAGGGCAACGAGGGTCGGTTAGGACCAATAAGTCCTAGTACGGTGTGTATATAACCAATAAGTTGTGTTTAGGACCAATGATGGCCCAATAACGTGTGTTTAAGGGCAATGAGGGTCAGTTGGGACCAATGAGTCCGAATAAGGTGTGTTTAGTTGACCAATAGGTTGTGTTTACGACCAATTATGGGCCAATAAGGTGAGTTTAGTTGGGACCAATGAGTCCCACTAATGTGTGTGTATAACCAATATGTTGTGTTTAGGACCAATGATGGCACAATAAAGTGTGTTTAGGGACAATGATGGTCAGTTAGGACCAATCAGTCCTAATAAGGTGTGTATATAACCAATAAGTTGTGTTTACGACAAATTATGGCCCAATAAGGTGTGTTTAGTTAGGACCAATGAGTCCCACTAAGGTGTGTATATAACCAATAAGTTGTGTTTAGGACCAATGATGGCCCAATAAGGTGTGTTTAGTAGGGCAATGAGGGTCGGTTAGGACCAATAAGTCCTAGTAACGTGTGTATATAACCAATAAGTTGTGTTTAGGACCAATGATGGCCCAAAAATGTGTGTTTAGTTGGGACTAATGAGTCCCACTAATGTGTGTATATAACCAATAAGTTGTGTTTAGGACCAACGATTGCCCAAAAATGTGTGTTTAGTTGGGACTAATGAGTCCCACTAAGGTGTGTATATAACCAATAAGTTATGTTTAGGACCAATGATGGCCTAATAAGGTGTGTTTAGTAGGGCAATGAGGGTAGGTTGGGACCAGTAAGTCCTAGTAAGGTGTGTATATAACTAATAAGTTGTGTTTACGACCAATTATGGCCCAATAAGGTGTGTTTAGTTGGGACCAATGAGTCCCACTAATGTGTGTATATAACCAATATGTTGTGTTTAGGACCAATGATGGCACAATAAAGTGTGTTTAGGGACAATGAGGGTCAATTGGCACCAATGAGTCCTAATAAGGTGTGTATATAACCAATAAGTTGTGTTTACTACCAATTATGGCCCAATATGGTGTGTTTAGTTGGGACTAATGAGTCCCACTAAGCTGTGTATATAACCAATAAGTTATGTTTAGGACTAATGATGGCCCAATAAGGTGTGTTTAGTAGGGCAATGAGGATCGGTTGGGACCAATAAGTCCTAGTAAGGTGTGTATATACCCAATAAGTTGTGTTTACGACCAATTATGGCCCAATAAGGTGTGTTTAGTTGGGACCAATGACTCCCACTAATGTGTGTATATAACCAATACGTTGTGTTTACGACCAATGATGGCACAATAAAGTGTGTTTAGGGACAATGAGGGTCAGTTGACACCAATGAGTCCTAATAAGGTGTGTATATAACCAATAAGTTGTGTTACGACTAATTATGGCCCAATATGGTGTGTTTAGTTGGGACTAATGAGTCCCACTAAGATCTGTATATAACCAATAAGTTATGTTTAGGACCAATGATGGCCCAATAAGGTGTGTTTAGTAGGGCAATGAGGGTCGGTTAGGACCAATAAGTCCTAGTAAGGTGTGTATATAACCAATAAGTTGTGTTTAGGACAAATGATGGCCCAAAAATGTGTGTTTAGTTGGGACTAATGAGTCCCACTAAGGTGTTTATATAACCAATAAGTTGTGTTTAGGACCAATGATGGCCCAATAAGGTGTGTTTAGTAGGGCAACGAGGGTCGGTTAGGACCAATAAGTCCTAGTACGGTGTGTATATAACCAATAAGTTGTGTTTAGGACCAATGATGGCCCAATAACGTGTGTTTAAGGGCAATGAGGGTCAGTTGGGACCAATGAGTCCCAATAAGGTGTGTTTAGTTGACCAATAGGTTGTGTTTACGACCAATTATGGGCCAATAAGGTAAGTTTAGTTGGGACCAATGAGTCCCACTAATGTGTGTATATAACCAATATGTTGTGTTTAGGACCAATGATGGCACAATAAAGTGTGTTTAGGGACAATGAGGGTCAGTTAGGACCAATCAGTCCTAATAAGGTGTGTATATAACCAATAAGTTGTGTTTACGACAAATTATGGCCCAATAAGGTGTGTTTAGTTAGGACCAATGAGTCCCACTAAGGTGTGTATATAACCAATAAGTTGTGTTTAGGACCAATGATGGCCCAATAAGGTGTGTTTAGTAGGGCAATGAGGGTCGGTTAGGACCAATAAGTCCTAGTAACGTGTGTATATAACCAATAAGTTGTGTTTAGGACCAATGATGGCCCAAAAATGTGTGTTTAGTTGGGACTAATGAGTCCCACTAATGTGTGTATATAACCAATAAGTTGTGTTTAGGACCAATGATTGCCCAAAAATGTGTGTTTAGTTGGGACTAATGAGTCCCACTAAGGTGTGTATATAACCAATAAGTTGTGTTTAGGACCAATGATGGCCTAATAAGGTGTGTTTAGTAGGGCAATGAGGGTAGGTTGGGACCAGTAAGTCCTAGTAAGGTGTGTATATAACCAATAAGTTGTGTTTAGGACCAATGATGGCCCAATAACGTGTGTTTAAGGGCAATGAGGGTCAGGTTGCACCAATGAGTCCCAATAAGGTGTGTATATAACCAATAAGTTGTGTTTACGACCAATTATGGCCCAATAAGGTGTGTTTAGTTGGGACTAATGAGTCACACTAAGGTGTGTATATAACCAATAAGTTGTGTTTAGGACCAATGATGGCCCAATAAGGTGTGTTTAGTAGGGCAATGAGGGTCGGTTGGGACCAATAAGTCCTAGTAAGGTGTGTATATAACTAATAAGTTGTGTTTACGACCAATTATGGCCCAATAAGGTGTGTTTAGTTAGGACTAATGAGTCCCACTAATGTGTGTATATAACCAGTACGTTGTGTTTAGGACTAATGATGGCACAATAAAGTGTGTTTAGGGACAATGAGGGTCAGTTGGCACCAATGAGTCCTAATAAGGTGTGTATATAACCAATAATTTTTGTTTACGACCAATTATGGCCCAATATGGTATGTTTAGTTGGGACTAATGAGTCCCACTAAGGTGTGTATATACCCAATAAGTTATGTTTAGGACCAATGATGGCCCAATAAGGTGTGTTTAGTAGGGCAATGAGAGTCGGTTAGGACCAATAAGTCCTAGTAAGGTGTGTATATAACCAATAAGTTGTGTTTAGGACCAATGATGGCCCAAAAATGTGTGTTTAGTTGGGACTAATGAGTCCCACTAATGTGTGTATATAACCAATAAGTTGTGTTTAGGACCAATGATGGCCCAAAAATGTGTGTTTAGTTGGGACTAATGAGTCCCACTAAGGTGTGTATATAACCAATAAGTTGTGTTTAGGACCAATGATGGCCCAATAAGGTGTGTTTAGTAGGGCAATGAGGGTCGGTTAGGACCAATAAGTTCTAGTAACGTGTGTATATAACCAATAAGTTGTGTTTAGGACCAATGATGGCCCAAAAATGTGTGTTTAGTTGGGACTAATGAGTCCCAGTAATGTGTGTATATAACCAATAAGTTGTGTTTAGGACCAATGATGGCCCAAAAATGTGTGTTTAGTTGGGACTAATGAGTCCCACTAAGGTGTGTATATAACCAATAAGTTGTGTTTAGGACCAATGATGGCCTAATAAGGTGTGTTTAGTAGGGCAATGAGGGTAGGTTGGGACCAGTAAGTCCTAGTAAGGTGTGTATATAACCAATAAGTTGTGTTTAGGACCAATGATGGCCCAATAATGTGTGTTTAAGGGCAGTGAGGGTCAGTTGGGACCAATGAGTCCCAATAAAGTGTGTATATACCCAATAGGTTGTGTTTACGACCAATTATGGCCCAATAAGGTGTGTTTAGTTGAGACCAACGAGTCCCACTAATGTGTGTATATAACCAATAAGGTGTGTATATAACCAATAAGTTGTGTTTACGACTAATTATGGCCCAATATGGTGTGTTTAGTTGGGACTAATGAGTCCCACTAAGGTCTGTATATAACCAATAAGTTATGTTTAGGACCAATGATGGCCCAATAAGGTGTGTTTAGTAGGGCAATGAGGGTCGGTTAGGACCAATAAGTCCTAGTAAGGTGTGTATATAACCAATAAGTTGTGTTTAGGACAAATGATGGCCCAAAAATGTGTGTTTAGTTGGGACTAATGAGTCCCACTAAGGTGTTTATATAACCAATAAGTTGTGTTTAGGACCAATGATGGCCCAATAAGGTGTGTTTAGTAGGGCAACGAGGGTCGGTTAGGACCAATAAGTCCTAGTACGGTGTGTATATAACCAATAAGTTGTGTTTAGGACCAATGATGGCCCAATAACGTGTGTTTAAGGGCAATGAGGGTCAGTTGGGACCAATGAGTCCCAATAAGGTGTGTTTAGTTGACCAATAGGTTGTGTTTACGACCAATTATGGGCCAATAAGGTAAGTTTAGTTGGGACCAATGAGTCCCACTAATGTGTGTATATAACCAATATGTTGTGTTTAGGACCAATGATGGCACAATAAAGTGTGTTTAGGGACAATGAGGGTCAGTTAGGACCAATCAGTCCTAATAAGGTGTGTATATAACCAATAAGTTGTGTTTACGACAAATTATGGCCCAATAAGGTGTGTTTAGTTAGGACCAATGAGTCCCACTAAGGTGTGTATATAACCAATAAGTTGTGTTTAGGACCAATGATGGCCCAATAAGGTGTGTTTAGTAGGGCAATGAGGGTCGGTTAGGACCAATAAGTTCTAGTAACGTGTGTATATAACCAATAAGTTGTGTTTAGGACCAATGATGGCCCAAAAATGTGTGTTTAGTTGGGACTAATGAGTCCCAGTAATGTGTGTATATAACCAATAAGTTGTGTTTAGGACCAATGATGGCCCAAAAATGTGTGTTTAGTTGGGACTAATGAGTCCCACTAAGGTGTGTATATAACCAATAAGTTGTGTTTAGGACCAATGATGGCCTAATAAGGTGTGTTTAGTAGGGCAATGAGGGTAGGTTGGGACCAGTAAGTCCTAGTAAGGTGTGTATATAACCAATAAGTTGTGTTTAGGACCAATGATGGCCCAATAACGTGTGTTTAAGGGCAATGAGGGTCAGTTGGCACCAATGAGTCCCAATAAGGTGTGTATATAACCAATAAGTTGTGTTTACGACCAATTATGGCCCAATAAGGTGTGTTTAGTTGTGACTAATGAGTCACACTAAGGTGTGTATATAACCAATAATTTGTGTTTAGGACCAATGATGGCCCAATAAGGTGTGTTTAGTAGGGCAATGAGGGTCGGTTGGGACCAATAAGTCCTAGTAAGGTGTGTATATAACCAATAAGTTGTGTTTAGGACCAATGATGGCCCAATAATGTGTGTTTAAGGGCAGTGAGGGTCAGTTGGGACCAATGAGTCCCAATAAAGTGTGTATATACCCAATAGGTTGTGTTTACGACCAATTATGGCCCAATAAGGTGTGTTTAGTTGAGACCAACGAGTCCCACTAATGTGTGTATATAACCAATAAGGTGTGTATATAACCAATAAGTTGTGTTTACGACTAATTATGGCCCAATATGGTGTGTTTAGTTGGGACTAATGAGTCCCACTAAGGTCTGTATATAACCAATAAGTTATGTTTAGGACCAATGATGGCCCAATAAGGTGTGTTTAGTAGGGCAATGAGGGTCGGTTAGGACCAATAAGTCCTAGTAAGGTGTGTATATAACCAATAAGTTGTGTTTAGGACAAATGATGGCCCAAAAATGTGTGTTTAGTTGGGACTAATGAGTCCCACTAAGGTGTTTATATAACCAATAAGTTGTGTTTAGGACCAATGATGGCCCAATAAGGTGTGTTTAGTAGGGCAACGAGGGTCGGTTAGGACCAATAAGTCCTAGTACGGTGTGTATATAACCAATAAGTTGTGTTTAGGACCAATGATGGCCCAATAACGTGTGTTTAAGGGCAATGAGGGTCAGTTGGGACCAATGAGTCCCAATAAGGTGTGTTTAGTTGACCAATAGGTTGTGTTTACGACCAATTATGGGCCAATAAGGTAAGTTTAGTTGGGACCAATGAGTCCCACTAATGTGTGTATATAACCAATATGTTGTGTTTAGGACCAATGATGGCACAATAAAGTGTGTTTAGGGACAATGAGGGTCAGTTAGGACCAATCAGTCCTAATAAGGTGTGTATATAACCAATAAGTTGTGTTTACGACAAATTATGGCCCAATAAGGTGTGTTTAGTTAGGACCAATGAGTCCCACTAAGGTGTGTATATAACCAATAAGTTGTGTTTAGGACCAATGATGGCCCAATAAGGTGTGTTTAGTAGGGCAATGAGGGTCGGTTAGGACCAATAAGTCCTAGTAACGTGTGTATATAACCAATAAGTTGTGTTTAGGACCAATGATGGCCCAAAAATGTGTGTTTAGTTGGGACTAATGAGTCCCACTAATGTGTGTATATAACCAATAAGTTGTGTTTAGGACCAATGATTGCCCAAAAATGTGTGTTTAGTTGGGACTAATGAGTCCCACTAAGGTGTGTATATAACCAATAAGTTGTGTTTAGGACCAATGATGGCCTAATAAGGTGTGTTTAGTAGGGCAATGAGGGTAGGTTGGGACCAGTAAGTCCTAGTAAGGTGTGTATATAACCAATAAGTTGTGTTTAGGACCAATGATGGCCCAATAACGTGTGTTTAAGGGCAACGAGGGTCAGGTTGCACCAATGAGTCCCAATAAGGTGTGTATATAACCAATAAGTTGTGTTTACGACCAATTATGGCCCAATAAGGTGTGTTTAGTTGGGACTAATGAGTCACACTAAGGTGTGTATATAACCAATAAGTTGTGTTTAGGACCAATGATGGCCCAATAAGGTGTGTTTAGTAGGGCAATGAGGGTCGGTTGGGACCAATAAGTCCTAGTAAGGTGTGTATATAACTAATAAGTTGTGTTTACGACCAATTATGGCCCAATAAGGTGTGTTTAGTTAGGACTAATGAGTCCCACTAATGTGTGTATATAACCAGTACGTTGTGTTTAGGACTAATGATGGCACAATAAAGTGTGTTTAGGGACAATGAGGGTCAGTTGGCACCAATGAGTCCTAATAAGGTGTGTATATAACCAATAATTTTTGTTTACGACCAATTATGGCCCAATATGGTATGTTTAGTTGGGACTAATGAGTCCCACTAAGGTGTGTATATACCCAATAAGTTATGTTTAGGACCAATGACGGCCCAATAAGGTGTGTTTAGTAGGGAATTGAGAGTCGGTTAGGACCAATAAGTCCTAGTAAGGTGTGTATATAACCAATAAGTTGTGTTTAGGACCAATGATGGCCCAAAAATGTGTGTTTAGTTGGGACTAATGAGTCCCACTAATGTGTGTATATAACCAATAAGTTGTGTTTAGGACCAATGATGGCCCAAAAATGTGTGTTTAGTTGGGACTAATGAGTCCCACTAAGGTGTGTATATAACCAATAAGTTGTGTTTAGGACCAATGATGGCCCAATAAGGTGTGTTTAGTAGGGCAATGAGGGTCGGTTAGGACCAATAAGTTCTAGTAACGTGTGTATATAACCAATAAGTTGTGTTTAGGACCAATGATGGCCCAAAAATGTGTGTTTAGTTGGGACTAATGAGTCCCAGTAATGTGTGTATATAACCAATAAGTTGTGTTTAGGACCAATGATGGCCCAAAAATGTGTGTTTAGTTGGGACTAATGAGTCCCACTAAGGTGTGTATATAACCAATAAGTTGTGTTTAGGACCAATGATGGCCTAATAAGGTGTGTTTAGTAGGGCAATGAGGGTAGGTTGGGACCAGTAAGTCCTAGTAAGGTGTGTATATAACCAATAAGTTGTGTTTAGGACCAATGATGGCCCAATAACGTGTGTTTAAGGGCAATGAGGGTCAGTTGGCACCAATGAGTCCCAATAAGGTGTGTATATAACCAATAAGTTGTGTTTACGACCAATTATGGCCCAATAAGGTGTGTTTAGTTGTGACTAATGAGTCACACTAAGGTGTGTATATAACCAATAATTTGTGTTTAGGACCAATGATGGCCCAATAAGGTGTGTTTAGTAGGGCAATGAGGGTCGGTTGGGACCAATAAGTCCTAGTAAGGTGTGTATATAACCAATAAGTTGTGTTTAGGACCAATGATGGCCCAATAATGTGTGTTTAAGGGCAGTGAGGGTCAGTTGGGACCAATGAGTCCCAATAAAGTGTGTATATACCCAATAGGTTGTGTTTACGACCAATTATGGCCCAATAAGGTGTGTTTAGTTGAGACCAACGAGTCCCACTAATGTGTGTATATAACCAATAAGGTGTGTATATAACCAATAAGTTGTGTTTACGACTAATTATGGCCCAATATGGTGTGTTTAGTTGGGACTAATGAGTCCCACTAAGGTCTGTATATAACCAATAAGTTATGTTTAGGACCAATGATGGCCCAATAAGGTGTGTTTAGTAGGGCAATGAGGGTCGGTTAGGACCAATAAGTCCTAGTAAGGTGTGTATATAACCAATAAGTTGTGTTTAGGACAAATGATGGCCCAAAAATGTGTGTTTAGTTGGGACTAATGAGTCCCACTAAGGTGTTTATATAACCAATAAGTTGTGTTTAGGACCAATGATGGCCCAATAAGGTGTGTTTAGTAGGGCAACGAGGGTCGGTTAGGACCAATAAGTCCTAGTACGGTGTGTATATAACCAATAAGTTGTGTTTAGGACCAATGATGGCCCAATAACGTGTGTTTAAGGGCAATGAGGGTCAGTTGGGACCAATGAGTCCCAATAAGGTGTGTTTAGTTGACCAATAGGTTGTGTTTACGACCAATTATGGGCCAATAAGGTAAGTTTAGTTGGGACCAATGAGTCCCACTAATGTGTGTATATAACCAATATGTTGTGTTTAGGACCAATGATGGCACAATAAAGTGTGTTTAGGGACAATGAGGGTCAGTTAGGACCAATCAGTCCTAATAAGGTGTGTATATAACCAATAAGTTGTGTTTACGACAAATTATGGCCCAATAAGGTGTGTTTAGTTAGGACCAATGAGTCCCACTAAGGTGTGTATATAACCAATAAGTTGTGTTTAGGACCAATGATGGCCCAATAAGGTGTGTTTAGTAGGGCAATGAGGGTCGGTTAGGACCAATAAGTCCTAGTAACGTGTGTATATAACCAATAAGTTGTGTTTAGGACCAATGATGGCCCAAAAATGTATGTTTAGTTGGGACTAATGAGTCCCACTAATGTGTGTATATAACCAATAAGTTGTGTTTAGGACCAATGATTGCCCAAAAATGTGTGTTTAGTTGGGACTAATGAGTCCCACTAAGGTGTGTATATAACCAATAAGTTGTGTTTAGGACCAATGATGGCCTAATAAGGTGTGTTTAGTAGGGCAATGAGGGTAGGTTGGGACCAGTAAGTCCTAGTAAGGTGTGTATATAACCAATAAGTTGTGTTTAGGACCAATGATGGCCCAATAACGTGTGTTTAAGGGCAATGAGGGTCAGGTTGCACCAATGAGTCCCAATAAGGTGTGTATATAACCAATAAGTTGTGTTTACGACCAATTATGGCCCAATAAGGTGTGTTTAGTTGGGACTAATGAGTCACACTAAGGTGTGTATATAACCAATAAGTTGTGTTTAGGACCAATGATGGCCCAATAAGGTGTGTTTAGTAGGGCAATGAGGGTCGGTTGGGACCAATAAGTCCTAGTAAGGTGTGTATATAACTAATAAGTTGTGTTTACGACCAATTATGGCCCAATAAGGTGTGTTTAGTTAGGACTAATGAGTCCCACTAATGTGTGTATATAACCAGTACGTTGTGTTTAGGACTAATGATGGCACAATAAAGTGTGTTTAGGGACAATGAGGGTCAGTTGGCACCAATGAGTCCTAATAAGGTGTGTATATAACCAATAATTTTTGTTTACGACCAATTATGGCCCAATATGGTATGTTTAGTTGGGACTAATGAGTCCCACTAAGGTGTGTATATACCCAATAAGTTATGTTTAGGACCAATGATGGCCCAATAAGGTGTGTTTAGTAGGGCAATGAGAGTCGGTTAGGACCAATAAGTCCTAGTAAGGTGTGTATATAACCAATAAGTTGTGTTTAGGACCAATGATGGCCCAAAAATGTGTGTTTAGTTGGGACTAATGAGTCCCACTAATGTGTGTATATAACCAATAAGTTGTGTTTAGGACCAATGATGGCCCAAAAATGTGTGTTTAGTTGGGACTAATGAGTCCCACTAAGGTGTGTATATAACCAATAAGTTGTGTTTAGGACCAATGATGGCCCAATAAGGTGTGTTTAGTAGGGCAATGAGGGTCGGTTAGGACCAATAAGTTCTAGTAACGTGTGTATATAACCAATAAGTTGTGTTTAGGACCAATGATGGCCCAAAAATGTGTGTTTAGTTGGGACTAATGAGTCCCAGTAATGTGTGTATATAACCAATAAGTTGTGTTTAGGACCAATGATGGCCCAAAAATGTGTGTTTAGTTGGGACTAATGAGTCCCACTAAGGTGTGTATATAACCAATAAGTTGTGTTTAGGACCAATGATGGCCTAATAAGGTGTGTTTAGTAGGGCAATGAGGGTAGGTTGGGACCAGTAAGTCCTAGTAAGGTGTGTATATAACCAATAAGTTGTGTTTAGGACCAATGATGGCCCAATAACGTGTGTTTAAGGGCAATGAGGGTCAGTTGGCACCAATGAGTCCCAATAAGGTGTGTATATAACCAATAAGTTGTGTTTACGACCAATTATGGCCCAATAAGGTGTGTTTAGTTGTGACTAATGAGTCACACTAAGGTGTGTATATAACCAATAATTTGTGTTTAGGACCAATGATGGCCCAATAAGGTGTGTTTAGTAGGGCAATGAGGGTCGGTTGGGACCAATAAGTCCTAGTAAGGTGTGTATATAACCAATAAGTTGTGTTTAGGACCAATGATGGCCCAATAATGTGTGTTTAAGGGCAGTGAGGGTCAGTTGGGACCAATGAGTCCCAATAAAGTGTGTATATACCCAATAGGTTGTGTTTACGACCAATTATGGCCCAATAAGGTGTGTTTAGTTGAGACCAACGAGTCCCACTAATGTGTGTATATAACCAATATGTTGTGTTTAGGACCAATTTTGGCACAATAAAGTGTGTTTAGGGACAATGAGGGTCAGTTGGCACCAATGAGTCCTAATAAGGTGTGTATATAACAAATAAGTTGTGTTTACGACCAATTATGGCCCAATATGGTGTGTTTAGTTGGGACTAATGAGTCCCACTAAGGTGTGTATATAACCAATAAGTTATGTTTAGGACCAATGATGGCCCAATAAGGTGTTTTAGTAAGGCAATGAGGGTCGGTTAGGACCAATAAGTCCTAGTAAGGTGTGTATATAACCAATAAGTTGTGTTTAGGACCCATGATGGCCAAATAATGTTTGTTTAGTTGGGACTAATGAGTCCCACTAAGGTGTGTATATAACCAATAAGTTGTGTTTATGACCAATGATGGCCCAATAAGGTGTGTTTAGTAGGGCAATGAGGGTCGGTTGGGACCAATAAGTCCTAATAAGGTGTGTATATAACCAATAAGTTATGTTTAGGACCAATGATGGCCCAATAATGTGTGTTTAAGGGCAATGAGGGTCAGTTGGGACCAATGAGTCCCAATAAAGTGTGTTTAGTTGACCAATAGGTTGTGTTTACGACCAATTATGGGCCAATAAGGTGAGTTTAGTTGGGACCAATGAGTACCACTAATGTGTGTATATAACCAATATGTTGTGTTTAGGACCAATGATGGCACAATAAAGTGTGTTTAGGGACAATGAGGTTCAGTTGGAACCAATGAGTCCTAATAAGTTGTGTTTACGACCAATTATGGCCCAATAAGGTGTGTTTAGTTGGGACTAATGAGTCACACTAAGGTGTGTATAAAACCAATAAGTTGTGTTTAGGACCAATGATGGCCCAATAAGGTGTGTTTAGTAGGGTAACGAGGGTCGGTTGGGACCAATAAGTCCTAGTAAGGTGTGTATATAACCAATAAGTTGTGTTTAGGACCAATGATGGCCCAATAATGTGTGTTTAAGGGGAATGAGGGTCAGTTGGGGCCAATAAGTCCCAATAAAGTGTGTATATAACCAATAAGTTGTGTTTACGACCAATTATGGCCCAATAAGGTGTGTTTAGTTGGGACCAATGAGTCCCACTAATGTGTGTATATAACCAATATGTTGTGTTTAGGACCAATGATGGCACAATAAAGTGTGTTTAGGGATAATGAGGGTCAATTGGCACCAATGAGTCCTAATAAGGTGTGTATATAACCAATAAGTTGTGTTTACGACCAATTATGGTCCAATAAGATGTGTTTAGTTGGGACTAATGAGTCACACTAAGGTGTGTATATAACCAATAAGTTGTGTTTAGGACCAATGATGGCCCAATAAGGTGTGTTTAGTAGGGTAATGAGGGTCGGTTGGGACCAATAAGTCCTAGTAAGGTGTGTATATAACCAATAAGTTGTGTTTAGGACCAATGATGGCCCAATAATGTGTGTTTAAGGGCAATGAGCGTAAGTTGGGGCCAATAAGTCCCAATAAAGTGTGTATATAACCAATAAGTTGTGTTTACGACCAATTATGGGCCAATAAGGTGAGTTTAGTTGGGACCAATGAGTACCACTAATGTGTGTATATAACCAATATGTTGTGTTTAGGACCAATGATGGCACAATAAAGTGTGTTTAGGGACAATGAGGTTCAGTTGGCACAATAGCCAATAAGGTGTTATGTAACCTAATAAGTTGTGTTTACGACCAATTATGGCCCAATAAGGTGTGTTTAGTTGGGACTAATGAGTCACACTAAGGTGTGTATAAAACCAATAAGTTGTGTTTAGGACCAATGATGGCCCAATAAGGTGTGTTTAGTAGGGTAATGAGGGTCGGTTGGGACCAATAAGTCCTAGTAAGGTGTGTATATAACCAATAAGTTGTGTTTAGGACCAATGATGGCCCAATAATGTGTGTTTAAGGGGAATGAGGGTCAGTTGGGGCCAATAAGTCCCAATAAAGTGTGTATATAACCAATAAGTTGTGTTTACGACCAATGATGGCCCAATAAGGTGTGTTTAGTAGGGCAATGAGGGTCGGTTGGGACCAATAAGTCCTAATAAGGTGTGTATATAACCAATAAGTTATGTTTAGGACCAATGATGGCCCAATAATGTGTGTTTAAGGGCAATGAGGGTCAGTTGGGACCAATGAGTCCCAATAAAGTGTGTTTAGTTGACCAATAGGTTGTGTTTACGACCAATTATGGGCCAATAAGGTGAGTTTAGTTGGGACCAATGAGTACCACTAATGTGTGTATATAACCAATATGTTGTGTTTAGGACCAATGATGGCACAATAAAGTGTGTTTAGGGACAATGAGGTTCAGTTGGAACCAATGAGTCCTAATAAGTTGTGTTTACGACCAATTATGGCCCAATAAGGTGTGTTTAGTTGGGACTAATGAGTCACACTAAGGTGTGTATAAAACCAATAAGTTGTGTTTAGGACCAATGATGGCCCAATAAGGTGTGTTTAGTAGGGTAACGAGGGTCGGTTGGGACCAATAAGTCCTAGTAAGGTGTGTATATAACCAATAAGTTGTGTTTAGGACCAATGATGGCCCAATAATGTGTGTTTAAGGGGAATGAGGGTCAGTTGGGGCCAATAAGTCCCAATAAAGTGTGTATATAACCAATAAGTTGTGTTTACGACCAATTATGGCCCAATAAGGTGTGTTTAGTTGGGACCAATGAGTCCCACTAATGTGTGTATATAACCAATATGTTGTGTTTAGGACCAATGATGGCACAATAAAGTGTGTTTAGGGATAATGAGGGTCAATTGGCACCAATGAGTCCTAATAAGGTGTGTATATAACCAATAAGTTGTGTTTACGACCAATTATGGTCCAATAAGATGTGTTTAGTTGGGACTAATGAGTCACACTAAGGTGTGTATATAACCAATAAGTTGTGTTTAGGACCAATGATGGCCCAATAAGGTGTGTTTAGTAGGGTAATGAGGGTCGGTTGGGACCAATAAGTCCTAGTAAGGTGTGTATATAACCAATAAGTTGTGTTTAGGACCAATGATGGCCCAATAATGTGTGTTTAAGGGCAATGAGCGTAAGTTGGGGCCAATAAGTCCCAATAAAGTGTGTATATAACCAATAAGTTGTGTTTACGACCAATTATGGGCCAATAAGGTGAGTTTAGTTGGGACCAATGAGTACCACTAATGTGTGTATATAACCAATATGTTGTGTTTAGGACCAATGATGGCACAATAAAGTGTGTTTAGGGACAATGAGGTTCAGTTGGAACCAATGAGTCCTAATAAGTTGTGTTTACGACCAATTATGGCCCAATAAGGTGTGTTTAGTTGGGACTAATGAGTCACACTAAGGTGTGTATAAAACCAATAAGTTGTGTTTAGGACCAATGATGGCCCAATAAGGTGTGTTTAGTAGGGTAATGAGGGTCGGTTGGGACCAATAAGTCCTAGTAAGGTGTGTATATAACCAATAAGTTGTGTTTAGGACCAATGATGGCCCAATAATGTGTGTTTAAGGGGAATGAGGGTCAGTTGGGGCCAATAAGTCCCAATAAAGTGTGTATATAACCAATAAGTTGTGTTTACGACCAATTATGGCCCAATAAGGTGTGTTTAGTTGGGACCAATGAGTCCCACTAATGTGTGTATATAACCAATATGTTGTGTTTAGGACCAATGATGGCACAATAAAGTGTGTTTAGGGATAATGAGGGTCAATTGGCACCAATGAGTCCTAATAAGGTGTGTATATAACCAATAAGTTGTGTTTACGACCAATTATGGTCCAATAAGGTGTGTTTAGTTGGGACTAATGAGTCACACTAAGGTGTGTATATAACCAATAAGTTGTGTTTAGGACCAATGATGGCCCAATAAGGTGTGTTTAGTAGGGTAATGAGGGTCGGTTGGGACCAATAAGTCCTAGTAAGGTGTGTATATAACCAATAAGTTGTGTTTAGGACCAATGATGGCCCAATAATGTGTGTTTAAGGGCAATGAGCGTAAGTTGGGGCCAATAAGTCCCAATAAAGTGTGTATATAACCAATAAGTTGTGTTTACGACCAATTATGGCCCAATAAGGTGTGTTTAGTTGGGACCAATGAGTCCCACTAATGTGTGTATATAACCAATATGTTGTGTTTAGGACCAATGATGGCACAATAAAGTGTGTTTAGGGACAATGAGGGTCAATTGGCACAAATGAGTCCTAATAAGGTGTGTATATAACCAATAAGTTGTGTTTACGACCAATTATGGCCCAATATGGTGTGTTTAGTTGGGACTAATGAGTCCCACTAAGCTGTGTATATAACCAATAAGTTATGTTTAGGACCAATGATGGCCCAATAAGGTGTGTTTAGTAGGGCAATGAGGATCGGTTGGGACCAATAAGTCCTAGTAAGGTGTGTATATACCCAATAAGTTGTGTTTACGACCAATTATGGCCCAATAAGGTGTGTTTAGTTGGGACCAATGACTCCCACTAATGTGTGTATATAACCAATACGTTGTGTTTAGGACCAATGATGGCACAATAAAGTGTGTTTAGGGACAATGAGGGTCAGTTGGCACCAATGAGTCCTAATAAGGTGTGTATATAACCAATAAGTTGTGTTTACGACCAATTATGTCCCAATATGGTGTGTTTAGTTGGGACTAATGAGTCACACTAAGGTGTGTATATAACCAATAAGTTGTGTTTAGGACCAATGATGGCCCAATAAGGTGTGTTTAGTAGGGTAATGAGGGTCGGTTGGGACCAATAAGTCCTAGTAAGGTGTGTATATAACCAATAAGTTGTGTTTAGGACCAATGATGGCCCAATAATGTGTGTTTAAGGGCAATGAGGGTAAGTTGGGGCCAATAAGTCCCAATAAAGTGTGTATATAACCAATAAGTTGTGTTTACGACCAATTATGGCCCAATAAGGTGTGTTTAGTTGGGACCAATGAGTCCCACTAATGTGTGTATATAACCAATATGTTGTGTTTAGGACCAATGATGGCACAATAAAGTGTGTTTAGGGACAATGAGGGTCAGTTGGCACCAATGAGTCCTAATAAGGTGTGTATATAACCAATAAGTTGTGTTTACGACCAATTATGGCCCAATATGGTGTGTTTAGTTGGGACTAATGAGTCCCACTAAGGTGTGTATATAACCAATAAGTTATGTTTAGGACCAATGATGGCCCAATAAGGTGTGTTTAGTAGGGCAATGAGGGTCGGTTGGGACCAATAAGTCCTAGTAAGGTGTGTATATACCCAATAAGTTGTGTTTACGACCAATTATGGCCCAATAAGGTGTGTTTAGTTGGGACCAATGAGTCCCACTAATGTGTGTATATAACCAATACGTTGTGTTTAGGACCAATGATGGCACAATAAAGTGTGTTTAGGGACAATGAGGGTCAGTTGGCACCAATGAGTCCTAATAAGGTGTGTATATAACCAATAAGTTGTGTTTACGACCAATTATGGCCCAATATGGTGTGTTTAGTTGGGACTAATGAGTCCCACTAAGGTGTGTATATAACCAATAAGTTATGTTTAGGACCAATGATGGCCCAATAAGGTGTGTTTAGTAGGGCAATGAGGGTCGGTTAGGACCAATAAGTCCTAGTAAGGTGTGTATATAACCAATAAGTTGTGTTTAGGACCAATGATGGCCCAATAATGTGTGTTTAGTTGGGACTAATGAGTCCCACTAAGGTGTGTATATAACCAATAAGTTGTGTTTAGGACCAATGATGGCCCAATAAGGTGTGTTTAGTAGGGCAATGAGGGTAGGTTGGGACCAATAAGTCCTAGTAAGGTGTGTATATAACCAATAAGTTGTGTTTAGGACCAATGATGGCCCAATAAGGTGTGTTTAAGGGCAATGAGGGTCAGTTGGGACCAATGAGTCCCAATAAGGTGTGTTTAGTTGACCAATAGGTTGTGTTTACGACCAATTATGGGCCAATAAGGTGAGTTTAGTTGGGACCAATGAGTCCCACTAATGTGTGTATATAACCAATATGTTGTGTTTAGGACCAATGATGGCACAATAAAGTGTGTTTAGGGACAATGAGGGTCAGTTAGGACCAATCAGTCCTAATAAGGTGTGTATATAACCAATAAGTTGTGTTTACGACCAATTATGGCCCAATAAGGTGTGTTTAGTTAGGACCAATGAG